>CM077157.1:16918251-17138251 GCA_039583875.1 Platanthera guangdongensis | reverse complement strand
CGTAGGACTTTGGAAGAGAGTTCAGTAAAATAATTGTCTTGTCCTCTTCCTCCACCTTGATATCCATGCTGAGACACTCTGATAGCAGTTTGTTAAAACTGTTTAGGTGGTCGTGAAGAGAGGAACCCTCCTTCATGCTGAACTTGTACAACTGTTGCTTGAGGTAAATACGATTGGGAAGAGACTTCGTCATGTAGACATTCTTCAGCTTTGCCCAAAGACCAGAGGCAGTCGTCTCTGAAAGAACTCCATATAACACATCATCGTATAAGCAAAGATGTATGGTGGACATAGCTTTGAGATCCATATCCTCCCACATGCGATCAGTAACCTCAACATCCTTATTGGCCTTCCCCAATAGTACACGGTGTAATCCTTCCTTAATCAGTAGTGCTCGTACCTTGACCTGCCACAGGCCAAAATTGTGCTTTCCGTCGAACTTCGTAACTTCAAACTTCGCACCTGGTGTGGAAGTCGCCATAGAAAACAAACTGAAGAAAATCTGCACGGAGACCAAAGCGACCGAATAAATTCACGGATCAAGATTGGGAAGATAGGGAGCGGACCGATGTCGTCACCTACCGTTGACCCAACTCGAAACGGAACGTCCAAACGGTCGTCGATCGAACCTGCCTCTGATACCACTTGTTATGAAAACGGGTCTGCGAGTGCGGATAAAATTCTCATGTTCAAGTGAAATTTCTAACGGCCACAATTATGGTTACAAAAAATAATAATAACGCACAAAAAGAAATAAACAAACACCACAAAGGAAGAACACCAAGATTTAAGTGGTTCCCCGAAAAATCAAATGGGTACGTCCACTGTGCAGGCAGAGATCAATTTTATTTCTCAAGATTCTCAAACATATAATACAGCTAAAATGGAGGAGAAAGAATAGACCGAGAAGAACTCGAATCCTCCAAGATCCGGCTGTACGAGATGCGACGAGAATCAAAGCGGCGACGAAAGAAGAGATTCAAACTAGCGGCCGGCGGTAGGAGACTTCAAAGAAGCCGACGACAGAGAGTGACGGAAGCCTGTCGTCACGGCCGACCACCAAAGCGCCGGCGAAGTTCCTGCTTTTCGAAGACCCGCACGGCCAAAAGCTGCACCGAAAGAGAAAGGACCTGCTGCACCACTCATGTTGGCCGCGCCGGTCACCTCTTGAATTTAAATAGGAGAGAAATCCTAGGGGGGAAAGGAGGACCGACTGCCACCATTGGAAGGAAAATAATTCCTTCCTCAAAGAGGAATTCCCAGGTTGGCAAATCCCCAAAAAGAACATGGTTGAATATTAGGAGATAAATTTGGAGGGTCGGCCGCCACCATTGGAAGGAAGATAATTCCTTCCCCAAAGAGGAATTTCCAAATTGAATTTCGCCCGGAATAGGTAATAACACCTCCCACGGATTGCCGACGTGGCGCAATTCGGACGATCCATGCGCGTGTGAGGTGTCACGATCCTAACAGCCCGGATCACCAGCTAAGGCCCCTAAATGACCGCTCAGTGATAACGGAGGTAGGGGTGCAAAGACAGCCAGGAGGTTTGCCTAGAAGCAGCCACCCTTGAAAGAGTGCGTAATAGCTCACTGATCGAGCGCTCTTGCGCCGAAGATGAACGGGGCTAAGCGATCTGCCAAAGCTGTGGGATGTAAAAGTGCATCGGTATGGGAGCGTTCCGTCTTAGAGGGAGACACCCGCGCAAGCAGGTGTGGACGAAGAGGAAGCGAGAATGTCAGCTTGAGTAACGCAAACATTGGTGAGAATCCAATGCCCCGAAAACCTAAGGGTTCCTCCGCAAGGTTCGTCCACGGAGGGCGCCAACCTTCCGTACAAAATAAACCATGCTTAACAAACTCAATCACCTAATTAATCTATTCTAAGAATGCGTTAATATATATATATATATATATATATATATATATATATATATATATATATATATATATATATATATATATATATATATATATATATATATATATATATATATATATATATATATATCTATAAAATATTTATATATATATATATATTATACAATTTATGCAAATATATGATAATTTTATTATATACATTTATATATGTATATAAATAATTTATAAATAAATATATAAAAAATTAATTTTATAAGAGAGGGATAAGAAAATTTAAAAAATTGTTTTAAATAAGGCTTCCTTTGGTGAGTCGTTTTCACGCTCGTTCGGGAGCAGACGTCGCCGCACGAGTACGGCGGGAAAAAAACGGGCGGCATGTGCTCCCGTTGCGTCAGAGGAACCGATCAAAAACTCTCAGTTTTGAATCCATGCCTCCCTCCTCCAGCTCCGAACGGTGGCGGCGTTTTTTAAAAAAATCATCTCTATAAATATTTTGCAAAAAAATTTCGTAGCTATTTTTGTAACAAAAGTTTTGCTATAAAAAAATTTCTTGTTTTTTTACCAACAAAAATTTTGCAAAAAAAAATTTGTTGTTATTTTTGCAACAATAAAATCTCTTGCTATTTTTATAGGTAAAATAAAAAAGTTCTTTCCTCGATAAATTTGATGCTAATTATGAAGGATTATCAAACTTTCATAATTTCTCTTGCTAAATCAAGTATTTCTTGTAGTGAGAAGAATTGTACTGGCCCGCTATTTTAAGTAATGAGGAAATTAATAAAGTAATAATTTATGATTTTAATGAGGGATTTTTTGTACAGTTTAACGATCTTTTAGTCACACACTGCTTTGAGGTTTTTTTGACATGCTTGGTAGCCTATAAAATAAATCATTGTTGAAATTATTGAAGTGAGAGTGAAGTGGAGGTGGACAGTCTGATTTGGGCAGACCGCACAGACCGTATAGTCCGCCGCGGACTACCGGCTAGGATATGGTGGATAGCCGGTGTCGGCTTCCATCCTTCTTTTCTGCGGTCTGGTTCAGCAAGCACCCTAGAGAAGTAACTGGGCGGTTAGCCTTGCCTAATCGCTACAGTGGCGGCCTGGATTGTGAGACCGTACAGTCCGCTTAAGCTTTCAGGATCACTGGCTCGCAATAAGGCATGCAGTTAGCACAGTTTGTGGACGCTAACCACACAGTTCGCTGAAGACTTCTCGGGTGGGTTGATAGTCATATTTCGCTGGTGTAGTGGACTGGGTCACGAGTTTGTGACAAGTCCGGTTTGTTGCCTAGTTCGCTGAGCCACCTGGTTATGCGGTCTGCTTCTAGTATTCACGAAGATCGACTATTCGACTAGACTTAATTATGGGCTTAGTCTCGGATAACAGTATGCACGAATTGAATGTAGAGACCGCTGCTTAGTGCGGTCTAGTAGCTGAGTACGATAATCCATCGCTGGCATGGTTGGATCAATTTATGTGGCTTGGTTGCTATGATGAGCATCCTGGATCAGTGTCCACTGAACTGTGCGGTCTAGTAGCAGAGACTGACAGTTCGACATTTGGACAACAGTTGTTTAGGACGCGTGGCTAGATTGATCAAGTCCATGCGGACTGGTTTGGTTATCCGCTCAGCTTGGCGGACTGGTCCTTCTTTACGCCTATGTGGATAGTTGGTTTGTGGCGGACTAATATTGGTGTCTGTGTTTTGTGCAGATGGGTGGTGCTAATCCCGGATTGACAGGTGGTTATCCTATCATTATGGGAAAATAGGTGAAGTTGACTTTGTGCAGGCTGTGTGACTAGCATCAGGCGGCTAGGAAACTAGTGGAAGCTTGGTGTGAAACAATTTGCGGTTAACAGTCAGCGGTATACAGTAGGTCGCGGTTTCGACGGCCTAAAGTCTCTTCCTCAGTGTTGCGGTTAAGTCGAGTTGTTCAACCGATCTATCAACGGGTTCTGTTCAAGTTCATCGGTATTCAATAACAAGCAGTCTGCGCAACTAGTTGTAGTTTAGCGAGTTTGGCGATTTCGGCCGACATGGCTTGCATTAGTAGTTGTGCGACCTAGGTGGTTAGAATTTGTAGACCACACGTCAACTCTTGCTTTTACTTTTCTATTTGCATCTGGTACATTACAAAATCACGTCTCGCAATGTATGCCTCTCTCTGTAAATCAGATTTGTAAATTCCAGATTAAGACTCTTCTGCTTTTGTTGTGCTGAATTCTACTTGGATTTGGTTATGGTTGAGTATTCCTGCGACCACTCTCTCAACATCCCAGAATTTTTTACTTGGTATCAGAGAGAAGTTGAGGAGTGAGCAGTTGATCAACTCAGAAGTTTACTATTCCTTCTTAAAGTTCAAGTAATTCTGTTGTAAGCAATGGAAGCCGGTTATGCAAGAGGTCTTGGAATTGAGCTCCTGACGCAAACCAACTTAAAGAAGCGGTAGTCTTGCATGGAGAGCTATCTGATTGGAGAGGACCTTTGGGAGGTCAATGGTGGAGACGACAAGCAAGAGGTCACTGCTGCTACCAGAAATGTTGAGGCGGTGAAAGCTTGTAGGAAGACGAATGCAAAAGCAGAGTTTACTCTCAAGCGAGCAATTTCACCGGAGTTGTTTGACCACATCATTGGATGTCGGTCAACAGCTAAAATTTGGATGACCTTGGATGGCATGTTTAACAAGAAGAATGTAGATCAACTATAATTCGTGGATAATGAGTTAACTAAGGTCACTCAAGGAGATCTATCCATTTCATCCTTCTTCCTGAAGATGAAGAACCTATGCATTGAGATTTCAGCGTTGGAACAGGAAGAGCCTATCTCAGAGGCAAAGCTGAAAAGACACATCATCTGCGGGCTGTGGAAGGAGTATGTGGCATTTGTTACTTCTATGAAAGGTTGTGCCAATTAGACATCTTTGCTTAAGCTGGAGAACCTGTTGGATTCATAGGAAAGCTTGGCAAGGCAGATGGCTGGAGTTTCGATCTCAGAGGGAGATGACGTGGCTCTCTTCTCTGGCAAGAAAAAAAGATGGGACAGGAAGAAGAAGACACCTGCTAGTGATGATCCGTCTTCTTCGTCATAGCTAGAAAGGAACAAGGCTCCTAACCATGATGATAGGAAGAAGTGGGGAGGACCTCAATGCTATAAGTGTAACAAGCTTAGTCACATCCATAAGGAGTATAAAGTAAATCTTCAGCTAGAGCATGCTGCAGGGAAGGAGGTGTCTGAATCCAGAGCTGAGGAAGGAGGATGGGGGAGTGTCTTCATGATGGGTACTTGTGTTCGTGCACTTTCCTCCATCAACTATCAGGAGGACTGGATCGTGGACTCGGGGTGTGAACATCACCTCACTGAGGATGAGTCTAAATTCTCTTCTCTGCGGGACTACCAAGGTAACGATGTTATTATTACTTTTGATGATACTATACATGAAGTAGAGAAGGAGGGGACAGTTTCTTTAGGTAGTGATTGGGGGACACTCACTTTGAGGAGTGTATATCACGTGTCGATAATGAAGAAAAATCTCTTTTCGGTGACCAATGCTGTTGACATTGGGTATCACGTTCTGTTTGACCCAACAGAAGTGAAGTTTCTTAGGAACGTGCCAACTGTGAAAATTGACGTCACTCATGTTGGTAGGAGAGTGAAGGACTTATTCGTGTTGCCGACAAGTTCTTATGTTGATAAAATGAGGGCGAATGACAACGTTGTTATCTGGCATGAGAGGTTGGGTGTTGGGTATTGTATCCACAATAACCCTGATTTGAAGAAGTGTCCCTTAAATTAAGATGAATTGAGATTATATTTGATTGTGTGTTTTTAGTTGTGCTTGCAAAACGTTATTGTCAAGTACAACCCAATGTCAAGTTACAATGAGTCATGAAACACAGGACTATACAATATAATCCCCCATTGTGTAGGCTAATGTGTTGACCCATGTGTAATCTCTCTATTGCAGTGTACTTCTGCTTCAAGTGCATTAGAAGATTCAAGGAAGGATGTGCTGCTGAATTTAGAAGGACAAAATTTTCTCTAAGGAAAATTCATCGAGTATTGTAGAGTAGACTCGTCGAATGTTTTGAGATTATTTGTTGATACTCGTCGAATTCATCGGGTATACCTGCTGAGACTTGTCGAATTCGTAGGAATTAACCATGTGAATCTTTCTCGCTACCTTTTGAATCGACCAAGTAAAATTCATCGTATATCACTTTGCCTACTCGTCGAATTCATTGAAAGTGTCTTTTGATACTCATCAAATTCGTCAGGTATGCTAGTCTATATTCGTCGAATTCATTGAGTCTCTCTAGGAATGCGCTGAGCTCTCAGTTAGATTTGTCTGGATTCGTCTAAGTCTTTTTCATTGGATTTGAAGCAGTTCGACGAGTATACCCTTATACACTCGACGATACTCGACAAATAAGACTTAGGTCTTTTTATTTTGATTTTCAAAATTTCATCTCGGCTTGTACTGATGGCCATGTATAGTATCTCGCGGAGTTCTCAGTATGGAAGTTATTTCTAGTCATTAGATAGTCGAAGTTCCTATAAATACCTATGGTGATTTTCGTTCAACCCCAATCGTGTTGATCACCCAAAGTCAAGGAATTTCAAAAAGCTCTCGTTGGCATACGTGAATCATCTTCATGACTTTCTCTCGGTCGACGACGACGTTCTTCACGATTCTTTCTTCTTCAAGAGTCTCAACTAGATCTGTGATCTCTGAAAGTCCAAGTTTTTCTCAGATCTAGTTATTCCTTATTGTCCAGATCAAGACTTCAAAATTTCAAGTTCTCTATTTCCTCACGGATTTCAAGTTCTACTTTTGAGAGGAATGGAACACTGAAGTTTTCAGATCTACAGGAGATTAGTTTGTAAAACTCTTTTTGTACTATTGTAGGAGGTTTTTCCTCTGAGTTGTAGATCCTCATTTATATGATTGAATTTATAGGAGAGGTTGTTTTTTGAGTGGTAAGAGAGTTGTCTCTGAGTTTGTAGGAGTTGAGGCTCTGAATTGTAAGATTGTTTTCAATTTGAGATAAATGTGAAGTAACCGAATCTAGTCCTTCGTGGTAGATAGGTGAGGCAAGACAGTGGACGTACCCATCTCAGGGAACCATTATAAATTCTCTGTGTTTATGTGTACTTGTTTGTACTAATTTTTTATTCCGCTAAAAGACGCAGAACTCACTTATTCACCCCCCTCTAGGTGATTTAGGTTGACTACTAGACACTTTTAATTGGTATCAGAGGGGTGTTGTTCGATATAAGGTTAACACCTTGAACAGGATCTCCATCTAATTGTCAAGAGACACCGCTTAGCTGAAATGGACAGAAGTAAGGATATTTCTTTGATGAAGTTGCTAGTGTGCACTAAGGAGAACTTCCTCATGTGAAAAGAGAGGGTCAGATTCTACATGGACGATGCTGATCCGTGCATATTTGAGATTGTTGAAGAAGGCCCTCATGTTCATACTCAACCATCTACTATGAATCCTAATGCGATGGTTCCGAAAAAGATGATGGATCTGAACAAAGATGAGATTGATCTAGTCTCATTGGATAAGAAGAAAGAAAATATTATAGTCAGTGCAGTGGACGACTCAATGCTACAAAATCTATTTCACTGCAAATCTACTAAGGAGATGTGAAACTGTCTCATAGTCCTCATTGAAGGAACTGAAGAAGTTAGAGATGATCAGTGATCTCTACTAAATCAAGAGTATGAGGCATTCAAGCAAGGTTCTAACGATACAATTGTAGACAGCTTTAAAAAATTTTCAAGATCGTCAACGACCACAGAAACTATGGTCGCACATTCACTAATGGTGAGCTCAACGATAAATTCCTAAAATCCCTGACGAAAGACTGGGACACTAAGGTAGTGAACATTAGAGAATTTGGAAAGATGTATGAGATTGATCTTCAAAATCTTTTCAAAGAGCTCCTTTCATATGAACTACAAATGAACACAAACAAGAAAGAGGATCAACTCAGCAAGACTTCAAGCAAAGAGAAGTCTTTAGCACTGAAGGCCGAAGGGTCAAAGAAACTTAAAGTTGTTTCACCTGTAAGGACATAAGCTTGTGAAGGTCAAGAGGACTCTAAGACAAATACCTCAAGCTCAGAGATGTCTGATGGAGAGTTCTCTCTGCTCTCCAAGTATTTTGAGGGGATGCTCAACAAAAGGAGGTAAATGAAAAATCAGTCCTCCTCCTCCAACTTCAGAAGGTCATATCGGGATGATGATCAGTCAAAGAAAAGCTACAACGACAGGTATAAGTCGAAACCGAATAAACATATTTTTACTGACATTGTGTGCTACGGTTGCAATAAGCCAAGGCACATGATTGTTGATTGCCCCTACAAGAAGAAAAATGGAAGGAAATAAGAAAAGAAATCCTTCCGAAGCAAGAAGAAAGAGGAATATAGCTTCATCGCGAAGAAGCCAAAAATCCTCAGAGAAAGTGACTCACGTGTGTCAAGTTCTAATGAAGATGCCTATTTTGGGATGATGGCACACACCGATGAGAATGAATGAGAATCTGAATACAACAGGAAGGTAAACTCTCACACTCTTCTCTCTAAGCCTGAAACTGCCTCAGATGGCCATGAAGGCTACTCATCTGAAGAGGATGATTCTGATTTGATGGCTCAGTATCAAGTCCTATTGAAGGTCTTTGATAAATGTCGAAAGCTAGTTAAAGTGCAATCAAAAGAGATTGCTTCCCTCAAGGAAGTGGAATCAAATCTGAGGGAGGAAATTGAAAAATTAACTCTTCTCAGAGACGAAGTCCAATTCCTCAAGGAGGAATTAAAGGACTCGACAGAGCTATTGTCTCAGAAGGAGATATTCCTTAATAAGCTGGAAGAGAAGTTAGTGGTTGAAAGGAAGCTGGTAGAAAGCTTCTCAAAGCCAAAGACTGTGCTTCCCCTTATTGATGGATTCTCAGCCTCAAAGAATCATATCGGTGTGGGACATAAAGCTACTAAGGGTAAGTGTAAGGCTGTTCAAAGTCAAACCACCTTCAAAAAGGTAGTCTTCCCGACTAACAAGTATGACTTTGAATCGTCCTATGCTTACTATGTCAGGCCAACATATGTGGAACCTGTCAAAAGGGGCAAAGGTTGGACCCGCCCTAGGGATTTTAGAGAAAGAGTGTTCAAAGCACCTTTTGAAGAAATCACCCTTAGCAGTTAAGGTCCATACGTTCCTGGACCAAGCGACAAGAGAGCTCCGAAAGACAAAAATGTTGTTCCCAAGGCTAAGGAGACAAAGAAGCCTTGTGTATGTTGTACTCCTGAGGCTTCTTCCTCGAAGTCGGGTGCCCCTGTTAGACCTCCCGTTCAAAAGGTAAAGCAGGAGAACAAGAGACCGTACAACAGGTTTGATTGTTGGTGTTGTCACAAAATTGGTCACTTTGTCGTGGACTGTTGGTTTTATCTAGTAAAATATGAAACTCCACGAGTTAACATTGAGAGACCGACCACTCGAAATGTTAATGTTCCTAGTTGTGTTAAGCTAACAAGGAACCAAGGACCCAAATCAGTTTGGGTTCCAAAAGAAAAATGATTCATGAATGCAGGTATGTACAGAGGCCAACAAAATTCCAATTTGGTATTTGGACAGTGGATGCTCTCGGCACATGATCAGGATTAGAAGCCTAATACAAGAATATACCATAGTCGAAGATGGTCCAAAAGTCATCTTTAGAAGGTCTGACCAGAGAATCACCAAATGCTATGGTATGATAACCAATGGTATAGTTTCCTTCACATAAGTGATTTATGTTAAAGTATTACAACATAATCTCATAAGCATAAGTCAATTATGTGATAACGACTATATCATTGAGTTCTACAAAGACAAGTATCTGATAAAATCGTCTGTCAACTTGGAGATAGTCTTAACAAGCACTCAGAGTAGAAATATTTTCTGCTTGAATTTTCTTTGTTTAGGCAATTCTACATCTGCACGCTTTTTAGTTAAAGATAGTGCATCTCTTTATGACCAATCACACGAGATTATCACATATTAATTTCAAGACTATAAGTATACTATTTTCTCAAACTTAGTGTGTGATGTTCCCACCATTAAGTGTCTTAAAGAGAGTCCATATCACGCATGTCAAATGGATAAGTAGACAAGGGCTATCTTTAAGGGTATTGATGAAAAAGATTCTTCTAGATGTATATATGTATTTCATATGGACTTATTTGGTCATAGGCCACTTCACAGTTTAGGAGGTAAAGTCTATATATTGGTCATTGTTGATGACTACTCTCATTTTACTTGGATGTTCTTTCTGAAACACAAGTCAGACACCTTTGAGACTTTCACTAATTTTGTCCGGCAAATTCAGAATGAATTAAACTGCTCAGTGGTCAAAATCAGAAGTGATTACGAAACAGAATTTGAGTCTGGGGCCATGAAATAATTCTGTGGAAGTCAAGGTATCTTTCATGAGTTTTCCTCTCTACGTACTCCACAATAAAATGGATTTGCCAAGAGAAGAAATAGAACCCTCATTGAAGCATGTACAACTATGCTGAATGACGCTACACTAATAGAGTACTTCTGGGCCAAAGCAGTCAACACAGCTTGCCACATGCAAAATAAAGCATTAATCAACAAAAGCCATCGTAAGATGCCTTATGAACTATTGAATGGAAGAAAACTGATTGTGTCCTACTTTAGGATCTTTTGAAGTAAATACTTTATACTTAACAATGGGAAGTACTATCGTACGAAGTTTAGTGAAAAGTGTTTTGAAGGTATTTTTGTAGGTTATAGTAGCCATAGTAATAAATATATGATTTTTAACAAAAAAACTCTAGTTATAGAAGAATTTATAAATGTTGTATTTGATGAGACAAGTATGCTCTATAACAGGTCGTCTAGTGTTATTGGTGTAGATGCATGGGTCAGGATAAAAGAACTAAGCTTGGAAGAAATAGTACAGTAAGATGCTACAAGCTTAGTCAAAGTCATCAATCCAAGTTTGGTGGAAGAAAAGCTACTAGATGAAGAACTCCTTCAACCTATAGGAGATGCAATATATGTGGCAGAACCTGTTGGTGGGACAGGAAGAAATCTAGTGTTCAGACAAGAAGAAGGGATCGACTTTGATCAGACCTTTGCTCTAGTGCCCAAACTCGAAGAGATCAGGTTGTTCCTTGCGTATGCTGCTCACAAAGGCTTGAAAGTCTATCAAATGGACGTGAATTCAGCATTCCTCAATGACAATTTAAAAGAGGAAGTATACATAGCACAATCCATAGGAACAGGGATGATATGAAAAGCACTTCCGAGACTTGCCACAATTATGGTTACAAAAAATAACGGCCACAATTATGGTTACAAAAAATAATAATAACGCACAAAAAGAAATAAACAAACACCACAAAGGAAGAACACCAAGATTTAAGTGGTTCCCCGAAAAATCAAATGGGTACGTCCACTGTGCAGGCAGAGATCAATTTTATTTCTCAAGATTCTCAAACATATAATACAGCTAAAATGGAGGAGAAAGAATAGACCGAGAAGAACTCGAATCCTCCAAGATCTGGCTGTACGAGATGCGACGAGAATCAAAGCGGCGACGAAAGAAGAGATTCAAACTAGCGGCTGGCGGTAGGAGACTTCAAAGAAGCCGACGACAGAGAGTGACTGAAGCCTGTCGTCACGGCCGACCACCAAAGCGCCGGCGAAGTTCCTGCTTTTCGAAGACCCGCACGGCCAAAAGCTGCACCGAAAGAGAAAGGACCTGCTGCACCACTCATGTTGGCCGCGCCGGTCACCTCTTGAATTTAAATAGGAGAGAAATCCTAGGGGGGAAAGGAGGACCGACTGCCACCATTGGAAGGAAAATAATTCCTTCCTCAAAGAGGAATTCCCAGGTTGGCAAATCCCCAAAAAGAACATGGTTGAATATTAGGAGATAAATTTGGAGGGTCGGCTGCCACCATTGGAAGGAAGATAATTCCTTCCCCAAAGAGGAATTTCCAAATTGAATTTCGCCCGGAATAGGTAATAACACCTCCCACGGATTGCCGACGTGGCGCAATTCGGACGATCCATGCGCGTGTGAGGTGTCACGATCCTAACAGCCCGGATCACCAGCTAAGGCCCCTAAATGACCGCTCAGTGATAACGGAGGTAGGGTGCAAAGACAGCCAGGAGGTTTGCCTAGAAGCAGCCACCCTTGAAAGAGTGCGTAATAGCTCACTGATCGAGCGCTCTTGCGCCGAAGATGAATGGGGCTAAGCGATCTGCCAAAGCTGTGGGATGTAAAAGTGCATCGGTATGGGAGCGTTCCGTCTTAGAGGGAGACACCCGCGCAAGCAGGTGTGGACGAAGAGGAAGCGAGAATGTCAGCTTGAGTAACGCAAACATTGGTGAGAATCCAATGCCCCGAAAACCTAAGGGTTCCTCCGCAAGGTTCGTCCACGGAGGGCGCCAACCTTCCGTACAAAATAAACCATGCTTAACAAACTCAATCACCTAATTAATCTATTCTAAGAATGCGTTAATATATATATATATATATATATATATATATATATATATATATATATATATATATATATATATATATATATAGTTATCTATAAAATATTTATATATATATATATATTATACAATTTATGCAAATATATGATAATTTTATTATATACATTTATATATGTATATAAATAATTTATAAATAAATATATAAAAAATTAATTTTATAAGAGAGGGATAAGAAAATTTAAAAAATTGTTTTAAATAAGGCTTCCTTTGGTGAGTCGTTTTCACGCTCGTTCGGGAGCAGACGTCGCCGCACGAGTACGGCGGGAAAAAAACGGGCGGCATGTGCTCCCGTTGCGTCAGAGGAACCGATCAAAAACTCTCAGTTTTGAATCCATGCCTCCCTCCTCCAGCTCCGAACGGTGGCGGCGTTTTTTAAAAAAATCATCTCTATAAATATTTTGCAAAAAAAATTCATAGCTATTTTGTAACAAAAGTTTTGTTGCAAAAAAATTTGTTGTTATTTTACCAAAAAAATTTTGCAATAAAAAAAATTGCTGTTATTTTTGCAACAATAAAATCTCTTGCTATTTTTATAGGTAAAATAAAAAAGTTCTTTCCTCGATAAATTTGATGCTAATTATGAAGGATTATCAAACTTTCATAATTTCTCTTGCTAAATCAAGTATTTCTTGTAGTGAGAAGAATTGTACTGGCCCGCTATTTTAAGTAATGAGGAAATTAATAAAGTAATAATTTATGATTTAAATGAGGGATTTTTTGTACAGTTTAACGATCTTTTAGTCACACACTGCTTTGAGGTTTTTTTGACATGCTTGGTAGCCTATAAAATAAATCATTGTTGAAATTATTGAAGTGAGAGTGAAGTTGAGGTGGACAGTCTGATTTGGGCAGACCGCACAGACCGAAGAGTCCGCCGCGGAGTAGCGGCCAGGATATGGTGGATAGCCGGTGTCGGCTTCCATCCTTCTTTTTTGCGGTCTGGTTCAGCAAGCACCCTAGAGAAGTAACTGGGCGGTTAGCCTTGCCTAATCGCTACAGTGGCGGCCTGGATTGTGAGACCGTACAGTCCGCTTAAGCTTTCAGGATCACTGGCTCGCAATAAGGCATGCAGTTAGCACAGTTTGTGGACGCTAACCACACAGTTCGCTGAAGACTTCTCGGGTGGGTTGATAGTCATATTTCGCTGGTGTAGTGGACTGGGTCACGAGTTTGTGACAAGTCCGGTTTGTTGCCTAGTTCGCTGAGCCACCTGGTTATGCGGTCTGCTTCTAGTATTCACGAAGATCGACTATTCGACTAGACTTAATTATGGGCTTAGTCTCGGATAACAGTATGCACGAATTGAATGTAGAGACCGCTGCTTAGTGCGGTCTAGTAGCTGAGTACGATAATCCATCGCTGGCATGGTTGGATCAATTTATGTGGCTTGGTTGCTATGATGAGCATCCTGGATCAGTGTCCACTGAACTGTGCGGTCTAGTAGCAGAGACTGACAGTTCGACATTTGGACAACAGTTGTTTAGGACGCGTGGCTAGATTGATCAAGTCCATGCGGACTGGTTTGGTTATCCGCTCAGCTTGGCGGACTGGTCCTTCTTTACGCCTATGTGGATAGTTGGTTTGTGGCGGACTAATATTGGTGTCTGTGTTTTGTGCAGATGGGTGGTGCTAATCCCGGATTGACAGGTGGTTATCCTATCATTATGGGAAAATAGGTGAAGTTGACTTTGTGCAGGCTGTGTGACTAGCATCAGGCGGCTAGGAAACTAGTGGAAGCTTGGTGTGAAACAATTTGCGGTTAACAGTCAGCGGTATACAGTAGGTCGCGGTTTCGACGGCCTAAAGTCTCTTCCTCAGTGTTGCGGTTAAGTCGAGTTGTTCAACCGATCTATCAACGGGTTCTGTTCAAGTTCATCGGTATTCAATAACAAGCAGTCTGCGCAACTAGTTGTAGTTTAGCGAGTTTGGCGATTTCGGCCGACATGGCTTGCATTAGTAGTTGTGCGACCTAGGTGGTTAGAATTTGTAGACCACACGTCAACTCTTGCTTTTACTTTTCTATTTGCATCTGGTACATTACAAAATCACGTCTCGCAATGTATGCCTCTCTCTGTAAATCAGATTTGTAAATTCCAGATTAAGACTCTTCTGCTTTTGTTGTGCTGAATTCTACTTGGATTTGGTTATGGTTGAGTATTCCTGCGACCACTCTCTCAACATCCCAGAATTTTTTACTTGGTATCAGAGAGAAGTTGAGGAGTGAGCAGTTGATCAACTCAGAAGTTTACTATTCCTTCTTAAAGTTCAAGTAATTCTGTTGTAAGCAATGGAAGCCGGTTATGCAAGAGGTCTTGGAATTGAGCTCCTGACGCAAACCAACTTAAAGAAGCGGTAGTCTTGCATGGAGAGCTATCTGATTGGAGAGGACCTTTGGGAGGTCAATGGTGGAGACGACAAGCAAGAGGTCACTGCTGCTACCAGAAATGTTGAGGCGGTGAAAGCTTGTAGGAAGACGAATGCAAAAGCAGAGTTTACTCTCAAGCGAGCAATTTCACCGGAGTTGTTTGACCACATCATTGGATGTCGGTCAACAGCTAAAATTTGGATGACCTTGGATGGCATGTTTAACAAGAAGAATGTAGATCAACTATAATTCGTGGATAATGAGTTAACTAAGGTCACTCAAGGAGATCTATCCATTTCATCCTTCTTCCTGAAGATGAAGAACCTATGCATTGAGATTTCAGCGTTGGAACAGGAAGAGCCTATCTCAGAGGCAAAGCTGAAAAGACACATCATCTGCGGGCTGTGGAAGGAGTATGTGGCATTTGTTACTTCTATGAAAGGTTGTGCCAATTAGACATCTTTGCTTAAGCTGGAGAACCTGTTGGATTCATAGGAAAGCTTGGCAAGGCAGATGGCTGGAGTTTCGATCTCAGAGGGAGATGACGTGGCTCTCTTCTCTGGCAAGAAAAAAAGATGGGACAGGAAGAAGAAGACACCTGCTAGTGATGATCCGTCTTCTTCGTCATAGCTAGAAAGGAACAAGGCTCCTAACCATGATGATAGGAAGAAGTGGGGAGGACCTCAATGCTATAAGTGTAACAAGCTTAGTCACATCCGTAAGGACTATAAAGTAAATCTTCAGCTAGAGCATGCTGCAGGGAAGGAGGTGTCTGAATCCAGAGCTGAGGAAGGAGGATGGGGGAGTGTCTTCATGATGGGTACTTGTGTTCGTGCACTTTCCTCCATCAACTATCAGGAGGACTGGATCGTGGACTCGGGGTGTGAACATCACCTCACTGAGGATGAGTCTAAATTCTCTTCTCTGCGGGACTACCAAGGTAACGATGTTATTATTACTTTTGATGATACTATACATGAAGTAGAGAAGGAGGGGACAGTTTCTTTAGGTAGTGATTGGGGGACACTCACTTTGAGGAGTGTATATCACGTGTCGATAATGAAGAAAAATCTCTTTTCGGTGACCAATGCTGTTGACATTGGGTATCACGTTCTGTTTGACCCAACAGAAGTGAAGTTTCTTAGGAACGTGCCAACTGTGAAAATTGACGTCACTCATGTTGGTAGGAGAGTGAAGGACTTATTCGTGTTGCCGACAAGTTCTTATGTTGATAAAATGAGGGCGAATGACAACGTTGTTATCTGGCATGAGAGGTTGGGTGTTGGGTATTGTATCCACAATAACCCTGATTTGAAGAAGTGTCCCTTAAATTAAGATGAATTGAGATTATATTTGATTGTGTGTTTTTAGTTGTGCTTGCAAAACGTTATTGTCAAGTACAACCCAATGTCAGGTTACAATGAGTCATGAAACACAGGACTATACAATATAATCCCCCATTGTGTAGGCTAATGTGTTGACCCATGTGTAATCTCTCTATTGCAGTGTACTTCTGCTTCAAGTGCATTAGAAGATTCAAGGAAGGATGTGCTGCTGAATTTAGAAGGACAAAATTTTCTCTAAGGAAAATTCATCGAGTATTGTAGAGTAGACTCGTCGAATGTTTTGAGATTATTTGTTGATACTCGTCGAATTCATCGGGTATACCTGCTGAGACTTGTCGAATTCGTAGGAATTAACCATGTGAATCTTTCTCGCTACCTTTTGAATCGACCAAGTAAAATTCATCGTATATCACTTTGCCTACTCGTCGAATTCATTGAAAGTGTCTTTTGATACTCATCAAATTCGTCAGGTATGCTAGTCTATATTCGTCGAATTCATTGAGTCTCTCTAGGAATGCGCTGAGCTCTCAGTTAGATTTGTCTGGATTCGTCTAAGTCTTTTTCATTGGATTTGAAGCAGTTCGACGAGTATACCCTTATACACTCGACGATACTCGACAAATAAGACTTAGGTCTTTTTATTTTGATTTTCAAAATTTCATCTCGGCTTGTACTGATGGCCATGTATAGTATCTCGCGGAGTTCTCAGTATGGAAGTTATTTCTAGTCATTAGATAGTCGAAGTTCCTATAAATACCTATGGTGATTTTCGTTCAACCCCAATCGTGTTGATCACCCAAAGTCAAGGAATTTCAAAAAGCTCTCGTTGGCATACGTGAATCATCTTCATGACTTTCTCTCGGTCGACGACGACGTTCTTCACGATTCTTTCTTCTTCAAGAGTCTCAACTAGATCTGTGATCTCTGAAAGTCCAAGTTTTTCTCAGATCTAGTTATTCCTTATTGTCCAGATCAAGACTTCAAAATTTCAAGTTCTCTATTTCCTCACGGATTTCAAGTTCTACTTTTGAGAGGAATGGAACACTGAAGTTTTCAGATCTACAGGAGATTAGTTTGTAAAACTCTTTTTGTACTATTGTAGGAGGTTTTTCCTCTGAGTTGTAGATCCTCATTTATATGATTGAATTTATAGGAGAGGTTGTTTTTTGAGTGGTAAGAGAGTTGTCTCTGAGTTTGTAGGAGTTGAGGCTCTGAATTGTAAGATTGTTTTCAATTTGAGATAAATGTGAAGTAACCGAATCTAGTCCTTCGTGGTAGATAGGTGAGGCAAGACAGTGGACGTACCCATCTCAGGGAACCATTATAAATTCTCTGTGTTTATGTGTACTTGTTTGTACTAATTTTTTATTCCGCTAAAAGACGCAGAACTCACTTATTCACCCCCCTCTAGGTGATTTAGGTTGACTACTAGACACTTTTAATTGGTATCAGAGGGGTGTTGTTCGATATAAGGTTAACACCTTGAACAGGATCTCCATCTAATTGTCAAGAGACACCGCTTAGCTGAAATGGACAGAAGTAAGGATATTTCTTTGATGAAGTTGCTAGTGTGCACTAAGGAGAACTTCCTCATGTGAAAAGAGAGGGTCAGATTCTACATGGACGATGCTGATCCGTGCATATTTGAGATTGTTGAAGAAGGCCCTCATGTTCATACTCAACCATCTACTATGAATCCTAATGCGATGGTTCCGAAAAAGATGATGGATCTGAACAAAGATGAGATTGATCTAGTCTCATTGGATAAGAAGAAAGAAAATATTATAGTCAGTGCAGTGGACGACTCAATGCTACAAAATCTATTTCACTGCAAATCTACTAAGGAGATGTGAAACTGTCTCATAGTCCTCATTGAAGGAACTGAAGAAGTTAGAGATGATCAGTGATCTCTACTAAATCAAGAGTATGAGGCATTCAAGCAAGGTTCTAACGATACAATTGTAGACAGCTTTAAAAAATTTTTCAAGATCGTCAACGACCACAGAAACTATGGTCGCACATTCACTAATGGTGAGCTCAACGATAAATTCCTAAAATCCCTGACGAAAGACTGGGACACTAAGGTAGTGAACATTAGAGAATTTGGAAAGATGTATGAGATTGATCTTCAAAATCTTTTCAAAGAGCTCCTTTCATATGAACTACAAATGAACACAAACAAGAAAGAGGATCAACTCAGCAAGACTTCAAGCAAAGAGAAGTCTTTAGCACTGAAGGCCGAAGGGTCAAAGAAACTTAAAGTTGTTTCACCTGTAAGGACATAAGCTTGTGAAGGTCAAGAGGACTCTAAGACAAATACCTCAAGCTCAGAGATGTCTGATGGAGAGTTCTCTCTGCTCTCCAAGTATTTTGAGGGGATGCTCAACAAAAGGAGGTAAATGAAAAATCAGTCCTCCTCCTCCAACTTCAGAAGGTCATATCGGGATGATGATCAGTCAAAGAAAAGCTACAACGACAGGTATAAGTCGAAACCGAATAAACATATTTTTACTGACATTGTGTGCTACGGTTGCAATAAGCCAAGGCACATGATTGTTGATTGCCCCTACAAGAAGAAAAATGGAAGGAAATAAGAAAAGAAATCCTTCCGAAGCAAGAAGAAAGAGGAATATAGCTTCATCGCGAAGAAGCCAAAAATCCTCAGAGAAAGTGACTCACGTGTGTCAAGTTCTAATGAAGATGCCTATTTTGGGATGATGGCACACACCGATGAGAATGAATGAGAATCTGAATACAACGGGAAGGTAAACTCTCACACTCTTCTCTCTAAGCCTGAAACTGCCTCAGATGGCCATGAAGGCTACTCATCTGAAGAGGATGATTCTGATTTGATGGCTCAGTATCAAGTCCTATTGAAGGTCTTTGATAAATGTCGAAAGCTAGTTAAAGTGCAATCAAAAGAGATTGCTTCCCTCAAGGAAGTGGAATCAAATCTGAGGGAGGAAATTGAAAAATTAACTCTTCTCAGAGACGAAGTCCAATTCCTCAAGGAGGAATTAAAGGACTCGACAGAGCTATTGTCTCAGAAGGAGATATTCCTTAATAAGCTGGAAGAGAAGTTAGTGGTTGAAAGGAAGCTGGTAGAAAGCTTCTCAAAGCCAAAGACTGTGCTTCCCCTTATTGATGGATTCTCAGCCTCAAAGAATCATATCGGTGTGGGACATAAAGCTACTAAGGGTAAGTGTAAGGCTGTTCAAAGTCAAACCACCTTCAAAAAGGTAGTCTTCCCGACTAACAAGTATGACTTTGAATCGTCCTATGCTTACTATGTCAGGCCAACATATGTGGAACCAGTCAAAAGGGGCAAAGGTTGGACCCGCCCTAGGGATTTTAGAGAAAGAGTGTTCAAAGCACCTTTTGAAGAAATCACCCTTAGCAGTTAAGGTCCATACGTTCCTGGACCAAGCGACAAGAGAGCTCCGAAAGACAAAAATGTTGTTCCCAAGGCTAAGGAGACAAAGAAGCCTTGTGTATGTTGTACTCCTGAGGCTTCTTCCTCGAAGTCGGGTGCCCCTGTTAGACCTCCCGTTCAAAAGGTAAAGCAGGAGAACAAGAGACTGTACAACAGGTTTGATTGTTGGTGTTGTCACAAAATTGGTCACTTTGTCGTGGACTGTTGGTTTTATCTAGTAAAATATGAAACTCCACGAGTTAACATTGAGAGACCGACCACTCGAAATGTTAATGTTCCTAGTTGTGTTAAGCTAACAAGGAACCAAGGACCCAAATCAGTTTGGGTTCCAAAAGAAAAATGATTCATGAATGCAGGTATGTACAGAGGCCAACAAAATTCCAATTTGGTATTTGGACAGTGGATGCTCTCGGCACATGATCAGGATTAGAAGCCTAATACAAGAATATACCATAGTCGAAGATGGTCCAAAAGTCATCTTTAGAAGGTCTGACCAGAGAATCACCAAATGCTATGGTATGATAACCAATGGTATAGTTTCCTTCACATAAGTGATTTATGTTAAAGTATTACAACATAATCTCATAAGCATAAGTCAATTATGTGATAACGACTATATCATTGAGTTCTACAAAGACAAGTATCTGATAAAATCGTCTGTCAACTTGGAGATAGTCTTAACAAGCACTCAGAGTAGAAATATTTTCTGCTTGAATTTTCTTTGTTTAGGCAATTCTACATCTGCACGCTTTTTAGTTAAAGATAGTGCATCTCTTTATGACCAATCACACGAGATTATCACATATTAATTTCAAGACTATAAGTATACTATTTTCTCAAACTTAGTGTGTGATGTTCCCACCATTAAGTGTCTTAAAGAGAGTCCATATCACGCATGTCAAATGGATAAGTAGACAAGGGCTATCTTTAAGGGTATTGATGAAAAAGATTCTTCTAGATGTATATATGTATTTCATATGGACTTATTTGGTCATAGGCCACTTCACAGTTTAGGAGGTAAAGTCTATATATTGGTCATTGTTGATGACTACTCTCATTTTACTTGGATGTTCTTTCTGAAACACAAGTCAGACACCTTTGAGACTTTCAGTAATTTTGTCCGGCAAATTCAGAATGAATTAAACTGCTCAGTGGTCAAAATCAGAAGTGATTACGAAATAGAATTTGAGTCTGGGGCCATGAAATAATTCTGTGGAAGTCAAGGTATCTTTCATGAGTTTTCCTCTCTACGTACTCCACAATAAAATGGATTTGCCAAGAGAAGAAATAGAACCCTCATTGAAGCATGTACAACTATGCTGAATGACGCTACACTAATAGAGTACTTCTGGGCCAAAGCAGTCAACACAGCTTGCCACATGCAAAATAAAGCATTAATCAACAAAAGCCATCGTAAGATGCCTTATGAACTATTGAATGGAAGAAAACTGATTGTGTCCTACTTTAGGATCTTTTGAAGTAAATACTTTATACTTAACAATGGGAAGTACTATCATACGAAGTTTAGTGAAAAGTGTTTTGAAGGTATTTTTGTAGGTTATAGTAGCCATAGTAATAAATATATGATTTTTAACAAAAAAACTCTAGTTATAGAAGAATTTATAAATGTTGTATTTGATGAGACAAGTATGCTCTATAACAGGTCGTCTAGTGTTATTGGTGTAGATGCATGGGTCAGGATAAAAGAACTAAGCTTGGAAGAAATAGTACAGTAAGATGCTACAAGCTTAGTCAAAGTCATCAATCCAAGTTTGGTGGAAGAAGAGCTACTAGATGAAGAACTCCTTCAACCTATAGGAGATGCAATATATGTGGCAGAACCTGTTGGTGGGACAGGAAGAAATCTAGTGTTCAGACAAGAAGAAGGGATCGACTTTGATCAGACCTTTGCTCTAGTGCCCAAACTCGAAGAGATCAGGTTGTTCCTTGCGTATGCTGCTCACAAAGGCTTGAAAGTCTATCAAATGGACGTGAATTCAGCATTCCTCAATGACAATTTAAAAGAGGAAGTATACATAGCACAATCCATAGGAACAGGGATGATATGAAAAGCACTTCCGAGACTTGCCAATTTCTCGGAAGAAGGGTTATCTCATGGAGCAGCAAGAAGCAAAATTATGAGACAATCTCCATTACCGAGTCAGAGTACATCTCTGTCAGCAGCTGTTGCGAACAATTTCTCTAGATCAGGAATCAACTTGAAGATTACAACTTGCAATTCAAGGGGATTCCAAAATTTTGCGACTCCTCTAGTGTGATTGCGATTGCAAATAATCTAATCTCTCACAGTCGAACAAAACACTTCAAAATCAGATATCATTTCATCCGACAACATGTGGAGAATGGTGACATTAATCTCAGCTATGTCCTGATGGATAAACAAGTTGTAGACATATTCACGAAGCTACTGGATGAGGCCAAGTTCTCATTCTTCAAAATGAAACTGGTATGCTCAACAAGGAATCATGAATGTTGGGTATTGCATCCATAATAACCCAGATTTATATGAAGTCACCCTTGAACTAACATGAATTAAGTTTATATTTGATGCTCTTTTTAGTTGAGTATTTGCAGGATACAATTGCCAAGTGTAGATCAATGCCAGTCTACAATGAGTCACCAAACACAGGACCATACAATGTAATCCCTCAATGTGTGATCCATGGTGTTGACTCATGTGTAGCCTCTCTATTGGGACACACTTTCTTTTCAAGCACTAAGGGCATGAGAGAAAAGTTGGATGCCGATTATAATGAAGAAATCATGTTTTTAGATTTTCAGAAAAATTCTCAGTGTTTTTCTCGAGTACTATGTTTTGTACTTGAGAAGGACTAAAGTTTGTTCTCGAGTGAGACTTGTCATGATTTCGAGTTGCAAAAGTAGTTCTCAAGAAAGCTTAATGTTGTTCTCGAGATGGCCTTATGTACTCGAGTACTTCATGACACTTCTTCTCGAGTTACTTCTTTTTCTGACAAAATTTTTCTAAGTCTTTTTTCTCGAGAAGACTAAGTTTATTCTCGAGAAGACTATGCTGAATTCTCGAGATGCAGAAGATTTTTCTCGAGACCTAGACTATTTTTCTCGAGAGCTAGACATCTGTTCTTGAGATACTTCTTTGTTCTCGAGTACCAGATTGATCGTTCTCGAGAACTAAAATTCATTTTTCTCGAGTACTTCTTTTATTCTGGAGATTGTTGATTTTCACCTCCATATTTTTTCTAAGTCCTTTTTCTCGAAATTTTTATTATTGTTCTCGAGAACAAAAATTATTTTTCTCGAGACCTTCATTATTATTCTCGAGAACAGAACTTATTTTTCTCGAGTACAATCATTCTTCTCGAGAACTGTTGTACTGTTTCTGAAATTTTTCTTAAGTCCAGTCAGACGTATTTTCAAATGTAATTAGCACATGATTGGTCCACGTGACTATCATTTATTATGATTATGACCATTAGGCAAGTCCTATAAAAGGTCTTATCATAATCGACTAACCATAAAAGAAGTCATAAGAAGAAATTCTAAGCATTCTGAATCGGAAACTCACTTTCTAAATCGAGAGTCGCCGCCGATGTTCATCACCATTCTTGTCGATACGCTTTCGATCCAGCGATTCAGAGCAAGTGATTCAAAGATCAACATATTGTACAATCAACTGATTTTATCCTTGATCTTGCTGAGTCCAGAATTTTCAAATCCAAAGATTTAGCTGAGTCTTCTTCAAATTAATTCTGACAGAGCCTCAAAGTTCAAGGAAGAAGAAAAGTTGAAGTTTACAGATCAGAGAAATTATTGTTTGTATTTCTTTATATTCATTTTATTCTTGTAGGAGATTCTTCTCCGAGTGTAGGAGCTTTGTTCTTCGAGTTATTTGTAGGAAGTTTTCTCTTCCGAGTGTATATCCTGTTTTTGGGATCGAGTTGTAGGAACTTTGTTCCAAGTGGTAGGATTGTTTTCAATCCAAGATTAGTGGAGTATCCGAGTCTAGTGCATTGCTAGATCGGTGAGGTGGAAAGTGGATGTACCCAAGGTTGGAGAACCACTATAACTCTTGGTATCGTCTGTGAATGCTTGGTTATTTTTCTGTGCATCGCTCACTAAATTTTTATTCCGTAAAAAAATGCACAACTCACCTATTCACCCCCCTCTAGGTGATTTAGGTAGACAACTTAAACATTTTCAATTGGTATCAGAGGAAGGTTGTTCACAAAAAGGTTAACACCTTGAACAGATCTGTCCCAAGTTGTCTTTTGAGTTATACAAGCATGAACAAAGCCAATGATTTTGCTAAGCTTCCTTTATGCACAAAGACCAACTTTCCCATTTGGAAAGAAAGGATTAAACTTTTCATGGAAGCAGTGGATCCAAGGATCTTCATGATTGTTGAAGAAGGTCCTTATATTCCTATGATCGTCTCCACTATTGATCCCACCAAGAAAGTTCCTAAGAAGTTAATGGATGTTGATACAAGAAAGCCAAAAATATCATCGCAAGTGCAGTCGATGATTCTATGCTGCAGAACCTGATTCACTGTCAATCCACCAAGGAAATGTGGCAGTCTCTTATCATGTTGATGGAAGATATTGAAGAGGTTAGGGATGGCAGAAGAACCCTACTGAATCAAAAATATGAAGCATTCTGACAAGGTCCCGGGATTCAAGTGCAGATAACTTTGAAAGCTTCTTCAAGATTGTTAATGGCCTAAGAGTATATGGCCGAGTCTTCACTAATGGAGAGTTGAATGATAAGTTTCTGAGGTCCCTGACTAAGGAAAGCGTCAACAAAGTCTGTGCTATCTGGTAGTTTGGTAAGCTGACAGAGACTGACCCTCAGAATCTCTTTGGAAAACTTATGTCCTATGAGCTGCAAATCAATTCAAGAAAAGCTGGAGAAGAGAAAAACCGGTGTTCATCCAAGGAGAAGTCTGTTGCACTGAAGGTAGACAGCTCAAGAAAAGTCAAAGCTGTATCACCCGTTGCTGCACAGGAAGATAGTGAAGATGAAGCTTCAGAGCCAAGTACCTCAGTATCAGAGCTATCTGAAGGAGATTTTTCTCTTCTTTCAAGACAGTTCAAGAAATTCTTGAATAAGAAGAAACAATGGAGCAGCAAAGATGCCTCATACAGAAGATCACATCATGATGGTGATCGACACAAGAAAGGCTCAAGTAGCTAAGACAAGTATCATTCTAAACAGAATAAATATATTTCTTCTCACATTATTTGATATTATTGTAATAAGCCAGGACACGCCATTTCTGATTGCCCTCACAAGCAGAAGGAGGGTGGAAAAAGAGAGGAGAAGAAATCTTCTTACAACAAGAACGGAACTGAAAGAAGCCTATTAGCCAAGAAGGGCAAGACTCTCAGCGACTCTGACTCATCAGAGTCAAGTGAAGAAGAGGAAGCCTACTTTGGGCTAATGGCACAAACAGATGATGAAAAAGAACCCCAGTACACTGAGAAGGTAAACTCTCATACTCCTCTTTCTGAATCAGATGCTTCTGATCATGATCATGAGGACCGCTCTTCTGATGATGAGTACAAACTCATGGCCCAATATATGGAGTTAATCATGGCTTACGACAAATGTCGAAAAGTTGTGAAAACTCAGGCCAAGGAGATTAAATCTCTTGAGTCTGAAGAGAGCACTCTGAGAGAGGAAGTCGCCAAGACGGACTCACTCAGAGAGAACCTCAATGCTGCTATTGAAGAGCATAATAAGGCTTTCGAGCACCTAGATCTGAAGGAGAAGATCATCAAAGAATTGGAAGAACAACTTGTTGCGGAAAATAAACTTGTTGAAAGCTTCTCCAAGCCCAAGACTGTCCTTCCTTTTATTGATGAATTCTCAGCTCGGGCCAAAGGTGTTGGCTTAGGCCATGTTAATGCTCCTAGTAAATCCTCAAGGAGAAATAAGGCTCAAAGGAAGAATAAGGCGGCCAAGAAGTCTTTGGCCAAGGAGAAAGGGAAAGCTCCTCGAGATCAGACCACATTCAAAAAGATCATCTTTCCAACGAACGAGTTTGATTTTGATTCATCCTACGGTCACTTTGCTGGGCCTACTTATGCAGAGTCTAAGTCTCAGTACCAAGGATGGACCGTCCCTGAAACTTTGGCGAAAGTGTCTTCAAGGCACCTTATGAGGAGATCACTATTCAGAGTTATGACCCTTATAATCATGGTCATAACATCAAGAAAGCACCAAAAGTAAAACTCGTTGTGGAAAAGCCTCTTAAGGAGAAGAAGGCATGTGAATGCCATCACTATGAAGTTTCTACCTCAAAACTGCTGCCCCTGCTAGATCACACTCTCAAAAGGTCAAGCAGGAGAAATTCAGGCAAAGATACAACATATTTGACTGTTGGTGCTGCGACAAAGTTGGTCACTTTGTCATTGATTGCTGGTTGAACCCCAGAAATTATGTTACTCCTCAAGTTAATAATGTGAGAAAGACCACTCATAATGTTAATACACGTAGGGGGAGTATGCTAACTTGTGACCAAAGACCCAAACGAGTTTGGGTTGCTAAGACAAACTGATTTGTGATTGTAGGTATGTCCAAAGGTCAGCAAAACTCCTATCTGATACTTAGACAGTGGATGCTCTCGGCATATGACCGAGACTAGAAGCCTACTCTAGAATTATTCTTCAGTCATGAATGGGCCAAAAGTCATCTTTGGAGGTTCTGACAGAGGAATTACTAAAGGATACGGTATGATTACGAATGGTAGTGTATCATTCTCAGATGTGGCTTATGTTGAAGGATTAGAACACAATCTCATAAGCATAAGCCAGCTCTACGATAAAGGATACATAATAGAATTTCATGTAGACAAGTACTTGATAAAATCGGTAGATAATTTGGAAACGATTCTATCAGGCACTTGTAGTAAAAATATATTTTGTTTAAATTTTATTTACATAGACTCTTCTACGCTAGTGTGCCTTTTGGATAAAGATAGTGCGTCTCTTAGTGACCAATGACACAGGAGACTAGCACATATTAATTTCAAAACTATTAATAATATATTTTCTCTTAATTTAGTACGTGATGCCCTAAATGTCAAGTGTGCAAAAGATAGACCTTGTCACGCATGTGTAAAAGGCAAGCAAACAATGGCTGCCTTTAAAAGTATTATTAGCAAAGACTCTAGTAGATGTTTATATCTACTTCATATGGACTTGTTCGGTCCACTGCAAGTTAGAAGTTTGGGAGGCAAGGATTATACATTGGTTATTGTTGATGATTACTCGCGCTTTGCATGAGTGTTCTTTCTAAAACACAAGTCAGATACTTTTGATATCTTTACTAATTTTATCAGGCAAATACAGAATGAATACAACTGTTCCGTAGTCAAAATCAGAAGTGACAATGGAATAGAGTTCAAGTCTGGGACCATGACAGAATTCTGTGAAAGCCTAGGTATCTTTCATGAGTTTTCCTCTCCTCGTACCCTCAATAGAACGAAGTAGCTGAGAGAAGGAATAGAACACTTATAGAGGCCTATAGGACCATGTTGAGTGATGTCTCACTACTAGAATATTTCTGGGCTGAAGCCGTCAACACTGCATGTCATGTGCAAAATCGAGCACTCATAAATAAAAACCATAATAAGACACCTTATGAACTACTAAAGGGCAGGAAGCTGACTATTTCATACTTTAGAATCTTTGGTTATAAGTGCTTCGTCCTTAATAATGGCAAGTATCATACTCCTAAATTTAGTGAAAAGAGCTTTGAAGGTATTTTTGTAGGGTATAGTAGCCATAGTAAGGCATATAGAATTTTTAATAAGAAAACCATGGTTGTAGAAGAATCTATTCATGTTGTATTTGATGAGATGAGCTTGATGCAAGGCAGCTTTTCTAGTGTGTTTATTGAATATGAAGGTTCAAAGATAAAAGAATTAAACTTGGATGTGCCAACTGAAGAGAAAGATCAAAAGTTCATCAAAATCACCACTCCAACCCCAATTGGAGAGGTTGATGACCATGATGAAGATACCATTCAAGTTAATGAAGTTACTCCTGTAGTTGAAGAAGCTCCGAATGCAAGGACTCTAGAGCTCAAATATTTGAAGGATCACCCAATGGACAAAATCATAGGAGATCCCCGGGATGGTGTCAGATCTCGTAGAGGTATAGTTAATGAAAATTTATATTTGAGTTTTCTCTTACAGGTTGAACCGAAGAAGTTTGAGGAAGCAAACTCAGACGCATCATGGATAATGACAATGGAAGAAGGGTTGAATCAATTCAAGCGTTGCCAAGTTTGGAAGCTTGTTCCAAGACCCAATGGCAAGAACGTCATCGGAACAAAGTAGGTCTACAGGAACAAGATGAACGAGGATGGAACAATCATAAAGAATAAGGACAGACTCGTCTCCATAGGATACTGACAAGAATAAGGAATCGACTTTGATCAGACGTATGCACCAGTGGCAAGGATGGAGGCAATCAGGTTATTCCTATCATATGCAACACTTAAGGGCTTCCCTGTCTATCAGATGGACGTGAAGTCAACATTCCTTAATGGTGACATAAAGGAAGAGGTGTTTGTGAAACAACCTTCAGATTTCGTTGATTCTAACTTTCCTGAGCATGTCTATCTTTTATTTAAAGCTTCATATGGTTTGAAACAAGCTCCTCGAGCTTGGTATGAGACGTTGTCTAACTTTCTTCTTGAAAATAAGTTCACAAGAGGAAAGATAGATAAGACATTATTTCTTAGGGAAAAAAAGCTAGATTTTTCTAGTGCAAATATATGTCAATGACATCATATTTGGCTCTACTGACGATAACCCCTACAAAACATTTTCCAAACTTATGCAAGGGAAGTTCGAAGTAAGCAGTATGAGAGAGCTGAAGTATTTCTTAGGACTTCAGGTGAAACAATCTGAAGATGGAATTTTCATCTCTCAGACGAAGTTCAGCAAGGAGTTAATTAAGAAATTCGGAATGGAGAATGCAACCTCGATGAGGACTCTAATGGGTTCAACTATATCTCTGGACAAGGATGAGAAAGGAAAACCTTTTGATGAAACCAAGTACAGAAGCATAATTGGATCCTTGCTCTATCTTACTGCTAGTAGATCAAATATAATATTTTCAACATACGTGTGTGCTAGATTTCAAGTGAACTCTAAGGAATCTCACTACGCTGCTGCAAAGCGGATTTTGAGATACCTTAAAGGTACACCAAATTTTGGCTTATGATACCCAAGAAGTAATAACAACAAACTAATTGGTTTTTCAGACACAAATTTTGCAGGAAGCAAAGATGATAGAAAGAGTACTTCTGGAACTTACCAATTCCTTGGAAGGAGGCTCATTTCATGGAGCAGCAAAAGCAAAATTGTGTTGCAATCTCAACGTCCGAGTCAGAATACATTTCTGCCGGCAGTTGTTGTGCACAATTGCTTTGGATAAAGAACCAACTTGAAGACTACAACTTGAAGGTCAAGGACATTCCTTTGTTTTGCGACTCCTCCAGTGCAATTGTCATAGCCAACAATCCAGTCTCTCACAGCCAGACAAAGCACATAGAGCTACGATACCACTTTATCGGGCAGTATGTGGAACATGGTGACTTAAATCTCCAATATGTCCCAACTGACAGGAAGATTGCAGATATATTCACGAAGCCGTTGGATGAGTCCAAGTTCTCATTCTTCAAAACAGAACTTAGCATGCTCAATAAGGATGAAGAAGAATGAAGAAAATGGTGACAGCAAGTTCAAGTTCTGGCTACACTTTAAAATCCAAGAAATTTTAAAGTATGGACTTCATTTATCGAGTATAACACTTGTACTCGAGAACGACAGACTTACTTCTCGATAACAAGAAATTACTTCTCGAGAACAAAAGGTCTTCTCGAGAACAAGAAATTACTTCGTAAGAACAACAGTTCTACTCGAGAACATAGGTATCATTTCTCGAGAAGAAGTTCAAATTCGTCAATCAGAGTTCGACGTTTGTCGATCAGTTGTTCGTCTATCCTATTTCGTCGATCGAAGTTCAAATTTCGTCGATCGGAGTTCAAATTTCGTCGATCGGAGTTTGACGTTCGTCAATCGGTTTTCGTCTATTGGAATTCAATTTTCGTCAATCAGAGTTCGTCGTTCATCAATCAGTTTCCGCCATATTCCAGGTATTTTAACATAATTCATATCTTTTATCATCAAAATTAAAGGTAAATATAAATAGACTTAGGTCCCATAAATTTTATTCCCAATTTCAAATCCCTCTCTCGAGAAAAGACTCTTCACCTTTTCCATCTCCGCCGACTGCCTCACTCAAGGTCAATTCTCCCTTCATCGGCCAGCTAACAGTTCTTTCTCCTCAATGGCATCATCTTCTAAACTCGGAATCGGCAGTGAACTGAATTCAATAGGGATTGGCGAGATTTCTGATGACTTCAGGAATGTTCTTATCTTGCTCGATACCGTTGGTCTGTCATTTGTTCTGGAACATCCATGCCATATTTTAACTTTTATGTTGAAGAGTTATTCCAACACGCAAAGATTATGCGCAATGGCAAGGTGCTCAAATCAAAGGTTAGAGATATCAAGGTAAAAATGACCTCTCTCTCCGTTTCCAAATTTCTACAACTTCTTGTGATAGATCAAGAAGATGATCTAATAGGCACAGATTATGAATGGGCATATAGTTTCTGTGGGATTCCCCAATCATCTCATATAGTTCGAAGACAATTCATGAATGCTGAAAGTAAGCTACTGGCCTACATTCTGGGAAAAGTCCTCCTCTATAGGACAAGCTCCATCAGTTATGTCACCCCAAAATTCTTTGATATGATGACTGCAATGATCTGTAGAAAGAAATATCAGTGGGGTACGATGCTTTTTGAAAATGTTAAGGGATGTAATAAGAGCCCTAACTATGGCAGTATCATCTCTCTATACCTCAATCAGATGGACCCTGAAGTTTTCTCCATGAAAAAGGTCATGGCCCTCCATCACATGAAGAAAGTTTCTATTACCTCCATTCAGAGATGTGAGGTTAAACTTCAGAAGTCAGACAAAGCTTCAAAGGAAATTGAAGATGTAGACATGACCCCATCTCATCCTTCTCATCAGATAACTGACCCAGTTATTGAGGGGGAGCCTGCCCTATCTATTCAAGCTCAGCTAACTCCTGCTCTAGCTTCCACAAAAACTCCAGCACTAGTTTCTATAGAAATCCCACCTCAAGTAACTCCTCCTGCTACTGTACCCTCAGTTTCATCTACATCTGCTGCTGCTAATATTTTTTCAAAAGATAATTTTACTTCTCCTGCTGCTTCGACTTCCACTTTATTTCATTCAGAACATCCAGTTTTTCCTGCTGCTGAAGATATTACAGACTTAGAAAACCTAACTGATGCCCAGGTAGAAGAACAACTTCTATCTACTGATGAAGACATCAACAGAATGATAGAGGAACTCACTTCCAAAGTGCATCTATCCCCTATACCTGAAGATCATCCTTCCTCTACTCCTGTAAAGTCTCCAGCACAGTCTCCTCAAAGAATATCTCCTGTATAAGAACCAGCTCCATTTCTATCTGAAGATACACCTGATGCTGAAATTGTTTCCATACATGATACAAAAGATGAAATAGAAGTTGTTGAACCAAAACTCCCAAGTCTTCACTTTAAGATTCCCTCCATGCTGCCCATAGATGATGAAGATGAACAAAGCACAATCAGTAAAAAGCATACATCTACATCCACTGTTATCATTGAAGAGATAACTCCATGGACATCCCCAGTTCAACCTCAACCATCTATTCCATCTGAAACATTTCCTGAAAGTTTTATTCTAAGCAAAATTGATGCTATGCTGACTGCTCAGAGAGCTTATTTTGATTATTCCCTGAAAGTTATCACTGATAAAATGACTGCATTGGAAAATGAAATGAGTAGAGTATTTGCTGAAATCCAACATAATATTGATGAATTTAAAAAGGCTCTTACAGATTAAAGGAAAAGCCATAGATCATACCATTATAAGCATTGGTGAAGTAATGTACCAATCAGTTACCCTGGCCAATAATCAGATTCAGCTAGACAAGAGAGCCCAAGAGAGAAATTTCAAAACTTGTGAAGAAGTTGGGAAGTTTAAAGAAGATGTAATCAGCACCCTCTCTATAGAAGTCAGAAAGAGGGAGGATAAAGTGAAATAACAACTAGAAAAACAAGCACAGACTATGAAAAATCAGTAGGATGACAAACTGAAAGAGATCCATACTTCAGTACTTAAAGAAGTCAAAAGCACAAAGCTATATACATATGACACTACCATATGGATGCATAATCAACTGTTTCCTGAACTGGCAATGGATCCTTCTGCACCTCCTCCTGCACATTTGGATGTAAACAAGCCAACTTTCTCTCCTCCTCCAGAATACTTTGAAGGACCTTCTCCTGACTATTTTGAAGGACCTCCTCCTAAGAACTATGAAGAGGTGTGGGAATTAGAACAAACTAGCATGCCCCCTCAACCTCCATAGATTCAAAAAGCCAAAAGAAAGAAATATGGGGATGGAGCCTCAGCCAGCAGATCAACTCCTCATCTTGATGCTGAAATGTAAAGACATCAAGAATTCTCTGACGTTTGGAGCCCAACCTCCAAATCTCTTATTCCTGATACTTTGAAACTGGTAGTTGACTTTAATGAAGATAGGAACTTACATTATAGCTCTCATGAATGAGAGTTGTATGAAAAGTCACTTACCAAAAGGAGTATATATGACAAAGAATATGGGAGGAACAATCCCAAAGCTCCTCCCGGACCTCCAAAGTATTTTACTAAACCATACAGCTACCAGAAGAGACAACAAGAAAAGTAGAAAGACAGCAACAACAACAGGATCAATAGAAATTGAAGATGTTCCGATAGTTCACATTTTTGAAATTATGGAATTGAACTTTCTCTTGGACAAATTTCTATTAATATGAACCTTTAGTTTTGTTAATCTGATTTTTCTCTATTATAGCTCTTATTCTATTTATTATGGCTATTAATTTCTTTACTTGTTTTATCTTGATGTAATTCACCTTAATGCAGAGGGTTTTGACTTCTACAAATAGGGGGAGATTGTTGAGTATTGCATCCACAATAACCTAGATTTGTATGAAGTCACCCTTGAACTAAGATGAATTAAGTTTGTATTTGATGCTCTTTTTAGTTGAGTGTTTGCAGGATACAATTGCCAAGTGTAGACCAATATCAGTCTAAATGAGTCACCAAACACAGGATCATACAATGTAATCCCTCATTGTGTGATCCATGATGTTGACTCATGTGTAGCCTCTCTATTGGGACACACTTCCTTTTTAGGCACTAAGGGCATGGGAGAAAAGTTGGATGTTGATTATAATGAAGAAATCATGTTTTCAGATTTTCAAAAAGATTCTCTAAGTGTTTTTCTCAAGTACCATGTTTTGTACTCGAGAAGGACTAAATCTTGTTCTCGAGTGAGACTTTTCATGATTTTGAGTTGCAGAAGAAGTTCTCAAGAAAGCTTAATGTTGTTCTCGAGAAGGCCTTATGTACTCGAGTACTTAATGACATTCTTCTCGAGTTACTTCTTTTTCTGATAGAATTCTTCTAAGTCTATTTCTCTAGAACACTAAGTTTATTCTTGAGAAGACTATGCTTAATTCTCGAGATGCGGAAGATTTTTCTCAAGACATAGACTATTTTTCTCGAGAGCCAAACATCTGTCCGCGAGATACTTCTTTGTTCTCAAGTACCAGATTGATCCTTCTCGAGAACTTAAATTCATTTTTCTCGAGTACTTCTTTTAATCTCGAGATTGTTGATTTCCACTTCCACATTTTTTCTAAGTCCTTTTCTCGAAATCTTCATTATTGTTCTCGAGAACAAAAGTTATTTTTCTCGAGACCTTCATTATTGTTCTCGAGAACAGAACTTATTTTTCTCGAGTACAATCATTCTTCCCGAGAACTACTATACTATTTCTGAAATTTTCTTGTGTCCAGTCAGACGGATTTTCAAATGTAATTACCACGTGATTGGTCCACGTGACTATAATTTATTATGATTATGACTGTTAAGAAAGTCCTATAAAAGGTCTTATTATAATCGACCAACCCTAGAAGAAGTCGTAAGAAGAAATTCTAAGCATTCTGAATCGAAAATTCACTTTCTAAATCGAGAGCCATCATCGCTGTTCATCTCCATTCTTGCTGATACGCTTTCGATCTAGAGATTCAGAGCAAGTGATTCAAAGATCAAGATATTATACAATCGACAGATTCTCTCCTTAATCTTGCTGAGTGCAGAATTTTCAGATCCAGAGATCTAGCCGAGTATTCTTCAAATTAATTCTGATAGAGCCTCAAAGTTCAAGGAAGAAGAAAGACTGAAGTTTTCAGATCTGAGAAATTACTGTTTGTATTTCTTTATATTTATTTTATTCTTGTAGGATATTCTTCTCCGAGTGGAGGAGCTTTGTTCTCCGAGTTATTTGTAGGAAGTTTTCTCTTCCGAGTGTAGATCCTGTTTTTGGGATCGAGTTGTAGGAACTTTGTTCCGAGTGGTAAGATTTTTTTCAATCTGAGATTAGTGGAGTAGCTGAGTCTAGTGCATTGCTAGATCGGTGAGGTGGAAAGTGGATGTACCCTAGGTTGGGGAACCACTATAACTCTTGGTGTCATCTGTGAATGCTTGGTTATTTTTCTGTGCATCGCTCGCTAAATTTTTATTCCGCAAAAAGGCGCACAACTCACCTATTCACCCCCTCTAGGTGATTTAGGTAGACAACTTAAACATTTTCAATGAAGATGGCCAAGGAGTCAGAAATCTCTCAATGAAGTACATCTCAAAGAAGTAAAAATTTTCTAAGGCAAATTCGTCGAGAAGCATTCGTGGAAACTCACCAATTTGTCGAAACAACACATAATCCTTTGACGAAACTCGATGACATCCGAAGAATTCCACTTCACTCCCGTGGAATTTCGACTAATTTTACTATAGAACAAATTTTTTTTGTATTGGATCGGAAGAGTCACCCGGTCTAAGGTATGCGCTTATTTCTCTCTCTTCGAAATATTTGGTATATATATAGGGATGTCGGGGTAAATTAGTTCACTTCATCGAAAACAAACCTCCGCTTCCCGTTGAACCGTCTTCCGCCGTTTCAGATTCCGCGATAGCAAGTTTGTCGTCTCCTCCGTCTGGTTCATCTCTAGACTTCTGAAATTATTCATGGCTCCTCGAGTAACTGGCAGCTTGCTTGTAGGGGGAGAGCAAGTCCGAACGGATTTCAACTCGGCTGCAGATGATTTCCACAACGTCATTCTTATGTTGGAATCAGCCGGACTAACCTTCGTTCTCGATCACCCATGCAAGGTACTGGACAAGGATGTCTTGGAGTTCATCCACAATGCCAAGCTCTGCCGTGAAGACACTCTCATAAAAAGCAATGTCAGAAATGTTTCAGTTAAAGTGAATGCTTCCATCCTCACGAGGTATGTACGACTTCCAGAGTGTGAAGATGTCGAGCAATTAGAAGATGATGATTTCATAAGCGCACTTCTGTTTTGTGGACTACTAAGAGGAACCACATTCGTTAAGCGAAAAGGAATGACCGATGAAGACAAGCTTCTCTCAGAAATCATTGGAAAAGTCCTTTTATGCAAAGTTGGATCACATGACTATCTTTCCTCAGAAATGTTCAAGCTTTTGGCTGTCATCATCTGCCGGAAAAGAATTGACTGGGGAGCAGTGTGGTTTGGAAGAATAAAGGATAGTCTTCGTGCACCAAACTTTGGAAGAATACTAAGCCTATATCTGAATCGGTTGGGTAGAGATAACTTTGACATGACAAAAGGTGTGCAAATTCATCACTTGATGAAAATCGATGCTTCAATCATCTCCAGATGGGAAAGGGGGATCCCAAGGCAAGGATGAGTCATAGATTTTCTAGAGGAAGAGGAGGAGGTATTTCCTGAGGATTGGATTGCTACTCTTACCCCCCCCCCCCCCATGAAATTCCTGAGAGCTCGAGTGCAGGAATTGATGGGGAGTATGTTGAAACTGGAGTGGCTATTGAAGTTCAAGTGCCCTTGATTGTTCCCTCATCTTCAGAGACAGTTGTTCCCAAGATAGTTATTCAGGTAGCTGTAGTTGAAGTTCCTCAAGGTTCAGTCTTTATAGAGTCAGTGGTACCAGATTCAGTTAGTACGGAGACAGTTATACCAAATTTAGTTGAATAGATAGTTGATCTAAACACAGTGATTGTTGATATTGGTCGTGTTGTTGCTGCTGAAGTTGTGCCTAACAAGGCAGATGATAAGAGAGTTGATGATGAATTTGATGATTCTGTTGGTGATGATTCTGAGCCTGCTGACAATAAAAATGAAGAAGATATTATGTTGATCTCTAATGAGATTGTTGCCTCTGAGAACATGATCGTAAGTCTCCCAGAGATTCTACCAGTAATGCAATTGCAGTAATGTGATTGCTTCGAAGGTGATTAAAGAAGTCAGAAAGGGGGACGAAGAACTGAAAGCTAAGGTAAATGCAATAAAAGCCTCCATAAAAGAACAATTTTAGGCAATCAACACCTACATTTTTGATAACATCAGTTGGCTTCATAGAGAACTTTTTGGTGGTCAAGGTTATGTTGATGCAAGGATACTAGTAAAAGTGTTCAGTTGTCTACCTAAATTACCAAGAGTGGGGGTGAATAGGTGTGTTGTGCGTCTTTTTGCAGAATAAAAATTTAGAGATCTATGCGCACAAGAATCAACCAAGCAATCATAGACGACAAAAGATTTATAGTGGTTCCCCAACCTTGGGTACATCCACTTTCCCTCACCGATCTAGCAAAACACTAGACTCGGCTACTCCACTATCTCAGATTGAAAACCAATCCTACGCCTCAGAACAAAGTTCCTACAATCTCGATACACAACACGGATCTACACTCAGAAGATAAAAACTTCCTACAACTCGGATACAAAAGCTCATACACTTAGAGAGAAATCTCCTACAAGAATTAAATTGAGAATATATGAAAATACAAATAGTAATTTGTCAGATCTGGAATCTGTCGGCCTAGGACTTCTTCCTTGATCTTTTCGGCTCTATCAGAAGATGTTGAAGAAGAAACTCGGCAAGATCTGGATCTGAAATTCCTTCTACTCACACGATCCGAGAGATGATGAGGAGTTGAAAAACAATCTCGATCTGTAAGTCCACTTTGATCTGAATCTTCTTGAATCGAAAACCCTAGCCGATATGCACGATGAAGGTCGGCGGCTTCCGTTTTTAGAAAGAGAAAACTTGATTCAGATTTCTTAGAATAATACTTGACAACTTGTTAGGGTTAGTCGGTTTTGACAAGACCTTGTATAAGATCTCCCTAACGGTCATAATTTACATTAATGACGTATACGTGGACCAATCACGTCAAGCCATTTGAAATTCCCGTCGATTCTGGACTTAGCAAATTTCTGGAAAAATCTTACTGATTTACTCGAGTAAAAGATTACCTACTCGTGTACTAATGAGATTACTCGAGAGAATAGAAGGAGACTACTCGAGTAAAAGAATTTGAGAAAATCCAGAATAGAATGCGTAATCACTCGAGTATATAAAGACTTACTCGAGTGCTAGAAAATTTACACGATATGTGGAGATGGACTACTCGAGTACTAGAAATAAACTACTCGAGTACTAAAAATATTACTCGAGAGGTAGAAGGATTACTCGAGCCAAAGACTTAGCAGATTTTTCTGAGAGAAGAATACGGGTTACTCGAGTACTGGTACTAGACTACTCGAGAGGAGATTAACTACTCGAGTATATGAATATTACTACTTGAGTATAGGGTTTAGAAAAATTCTGAGAGATAAAAATCTTATCACTCGAGTATTAGAGTTGGACTACTCGAGAGGAGATTAACTACTCGAGTATTTGAATTTGACTACTCGAGTGGGGTAAAACAATACGAGAATTTGTATTCTGTAACTCGAGACAAAAGACTTATCTACTCGAGTGGTTAACATGACTACTCGAGTAAATGACTTAGAAACTTTTCTGAGAGGAAAATCTATTAACTCGAGAATAAGAGAGGGTCTACTCGAGTAATGTACTTGGCTACTGGAGAGTTATATTCAGACTACTCGTGAGCCATTTCCCTTACTCGAGTACAGATAGATTTACTCGAGTATTAACTAAGTATTCAACTCGAGTATATAAACTACTACTCGAGTAAAAGACTTAGCAAAATTTTCTTCAACAGAATTTTCTCTTCTTCAATAAACTCACCAACACTTCTTTCTCCAATCAATCCTAGTGCTTGAAACATGAAGTGTATCCCAATAAAGAGGCTACACATGATTCAACACCATGAATCACACTATGAGAGATTACAATGTATGGTCCTGTGTTTGGTGACTCATTGTAGACTGACATTGGTCTACACTTGGCAATATAGTTCTACAAATACATAACTCAAACAGGATATCAAATACAACTTAATTCATCTTAGTTCAAGTGTGAATTCATCAAATTTGGGTTATTGTGGATATAATACCCAACAATCTCCCCCTATTTGTAGAATTCAGAACCCTCTATGCTAAGGTGAATTATATAGACAAATAAAGGACTAGATATGCAATAAAGAAAGCAGTGTAACAAGCATAAAGATTAAAATCAAAGAGTAGATGATCAAAATTAAGAATTACATAAATAAGATTGTCCAAAAAGTTATTTCTACACAGATCATATCCCCACTCTCATAACTTCTCTATGCTTAAACTTGATGTTACTATTTGTCCTTCTTCTCTTACTGTCTTCTCTGGTAACTGTAGGGCTTATGATAGTACTTTGGAGGCTTTGGAGGAGCAGCAGGATTGTTTCTTCCATATTCTCTATCATATAGCTTTCTCTTTGTCATAAACTTCTCATACAATTCCCATTCTTGGGATCTATAATGATCATTCCTATTTCCATTGAAATCCATGACAAGCTTGAGAGTATCCAGAATGAGTGACTTTGAAGTTGGGGACCAGATATCTGCAATTTCTGGAGCTTTCCACTTCTCTGTATCTAGAACTGGAATTGATCTGCTTGTAGAGGCTCCATCACCATACTTTCTCTTCTTTGGAATGTGAATCTCAGGAGGAGCTTGGAAAAATGATGTTTGTTGGATCTGCCTCTCAAACCTGAGTATATGATTCTAGAGGAGGGCCTTCAAAGCCTTCAGGTCTATGAGAGAAGGAAGGTTGAGGAACTGGAGCTGGAGCTAGGGGATTCAAATTATGAGGAATGACATTTGGATCAGCTGGAAAGTTAGGAAGTATCTGATTATACATCCAGACTGTTGTATCATAAGTATGAAACTTCACACTTTGAATCTGGCCTAGCACATCATCATGATTCTCTTTTAGCTTCTCTTCCCAGAGAGTCTGCTTGATTGCATCTGATTTCTCTAGATATTATTTTACTAAGATCTCCCCCTTTCTGACTTCTACAGTCAAAGTATTAATAGCATCATCTTTGAATGTGACTACCTCTTCACAGATCTTGATTTTATATTCTTGTGCTCTCTTATCTAATTCAATCTGGTTGTTGGCAAGAGTGACACCTTGTTCCATGACAAGACAACCACTAGTGATAGTGTGATCCAGAACTTTTCCACCAATCTGGAATAGATGTCTTAATTGATCAGTATTGTGCTGAATATCCACAAAGCCTCTGCTCATCTCTTTCTCAAGAGCAATACCTTTCTCAGTGACAGCTTTGAATGAATCATCAAAATATTTTCTTTGTTCTTGAAGTAGTTGTACAAACATACCCATAAGATCAGTGGCAGTAGGAGGAGTAGCAGTAGATGTAGAAGGAACTGGAGGAGGAGGAGCAAACCTTTGGGTAATTTCTTCAATAGCCATAGAGCTCTCAGCTCTGGTAGTGTGAATCAGGGCATCCCCTTCTTTAGTGATGAAGGTGGGGATAGGGAAATCCAAGCTCTTCAAGGGAGCTTCAGCTAGTTCTGGAGAAGTTTCTTTGTCATCGGGAATCAAAATGGTCTCAACCTGCTCTTTATCAGCAGCAGGAGAGTGGTGAACAGGGGATTTAGGAGATGGAATATAAGTGGGAGATGGTACTGGTGTTGGCTGCTTGGATGCTTCAGTAGTTTGTTCGTTTTGAAGTGGGGGAAGAGGTTCTTCAGAAGTGAGTTCTTCAATCATCTCATTGATGGTTGTATCAGTAGAGAGAAGGGTTTCTTGGATCTGAGCATCTGTTGGAACTTCTTCATGAGTGGATGGAGGGAGAGAAGTATCAGCTGGTGGAGAAGGGACTCTGTCTGGAATAGAAGGAGCAGGCTCCCCCTCAACAGTTGCACCAGATGTGCTGACAACATGAGGTGGAGAGGGAGATGGGGTCCTGTCCTCTACAAATGGCTGATCATGGGCTCTGGCAGGCTGAGCAGGATTTTGCAACTTCAACTCCCACCTCTGAATTGAGGATATGGAGACTAACTTCATGTGATGAAGTATTGTTCCTTTGGAAAAATTGAACACCTCGGGATTGATCTCATGGAGTAGTAGAGAGATAATCCTTGCATAATTTGGTGCCTTGATGTTATCCATGATTTTGTTCAGAATTAACATACCAAATTGAAATTTCTTCCTGCAGATAATTGTTGTCATGATATCAAACATGTTGGTAGAAATATCTCTGATTGAACTGGTCTTGCACATAAGTATCTTCCCAATGATGTCGACCAACAGTTTTGCTTCTGGATTGAGTTCTGATCGACGGAGGTTCTGTACTTCTAGTGAGAGACCACAGAACATACACGTTCTATCAGAATTGTCAATACCAAGATGGTCTTCTTCATAAACCACTGGCAGTCGAAGAAGTTTGGAAACAAAGTTTTTGGAGAGCTTGATCTTGATTCCTTTCACTTTGGACTTAAGGACTGTTCCATTTCTCTTGACCTTGATGTTTTTGAAGAACTCTTCGACCTCTGGAAATAAAATATTACACGGTTGCTGAAGAATAAATATGAGGCCGGCGGTGTCGAGGAGGATCAGAAGATTGCGGAAATCGTCTGATATGTCGGCAATCCCTGCGGCGGCGAGCTCAGAGCCAATTCCAATCTTGGAGGAAGGTGCCATGATCTTGAGACTTGAGAAGAATATTCTATGGGGAAGAAGAAGGCGCGGGCTCTGCAACTGTCGGTGGAAGTAGAAGAGTCTTTTGGCTTACTCAAGTGAGAGGATGTCATTTGTGTAGAAAATGAATTTCGTACTTTTCTATTTATATAACCCTAATGTATGATGATTAAGAAATTAAATAAAGCTTAACATACCTTGGAAAGGGCGGCATAAGCCTCGGGTTGCGAATAAAGAAATTTGAATCGAAGTTGAGAAAGAGTCTTCTGTGTACTCGAGTGAATCAGAAGTACTCGAGTGAAGAGTTGATAATACTCGAGTGAGAAATACAGAAGTACTCGAGTGAAGTCTTTATAGCTCTCGAGTGGAAACATAGTACTCGAGTAGGTCTTTCTACTACTCAAGTAGGTTTACTCGAGTGGCTAAAGAGGTACTCGAGTGACTTACTTCTTACTCGAGTGGTTTTTATCTTACTCGAGTCATACAGTCTGAATTTTGAAAAATTTCAACTTTTGACTACTTTCGTGATATCTGAGCCTTTTTGTCAGTCCACCTTCTCTAATATTCTTTGTTGAGCATTCCAAGTTCTGTTTTAAAGAACGAGAACTTGGTCTCGTCCAGCGGCTTCATGAAACTATCTGCAATCTACCTGTTTGTTTGGACATACTAGAGATCAATGTCCCCATGCTCCACATGCTCCCGGATGAAGTGGTACCGCAGATCTATGTGCTTTGTCTGACTGTGAGAGACTGGTTGTTGGCTATTGCAATTACGCTGGAAGAGTCGCAAAATAATGGAATGTTCTGAAACTTCATGTTGTAGTCTTCAAGTTGGTTCTTTATCCATAACAACTGTGCACAGCAACTGCCTGTAGAGATATACTCTGACTCAACTGTTGAGATTTCAACATAGTTCTACTTCTTACTACTCTAGGAAATGAGCCTTCTTCCAAGGAATTGACAAGTCCCTGAAGTGCTCTTCCTGTCGTCTTTGCTACCTACAAAATCTGCATCTGAAAAACCAATTAGCTCGTTATCATTACTTCTTGGGTACCATAAGCTAAGATTTGGTGTACTTTTAAGGCATCTCAAAATCCGCTTTGCAGCAGCGTAATGAGATTCCTTAGAGTTCACTTGAAATCTAGCACATACACATGTTGAGAACATTATGTCTGGTCTATTGGCAATAAGGTAGAGCAAGGATCCAATTATGCTTCTGTATTTGGTTTCATCAAAAGGTTTTCCTTTCTCATCCTTGTACAAAGACACAGTTGAACCCATTGGAGTCCTCATAGAGGTTGCATTCTGCATTCCAAATTTCTTAATTAGCTCTTTGGTGAACTTAGTTTGCGAGATGAAAATTTCATCTTCAGATTGTTTCACCTGAAGCCCTAAGAAATACTTCAGCTCGCTCATACTGCTCATTTCAAACTTTGCTTGCATAAGTTTTGAAAACCTCTTGCAGAAATTGTCGTCAGTGGAGCCAAATATAATGTCGTCGACATAGATTTGCACTAGCAAAATCTTGCATTTTATTTCCCTAAGAAATAATGTGTTATCTATCTTTCCCATTGCGAACTTGTTCTCAAGAAGAAGGCTAGACAACGTCTCATACCAAGCTCGAGGAGCTTGTTTTAAACAATATAATATTTTTTGTAAAAAATAAACATAATCGGGAAAGTTAGAATCAACGAAACCTGAAGGTTGTTTCACATACACATCTTCCTTTATGTCACCATTAAGGAAGGCAGACTTCACATCCATCTGATAGACAGCGATGCCCTTAAGAGCGGCATATGCTAGGAATAACCCGATTACTTACAACCTTGCCACTAGAGCGTACGTCTGGTCAAAGTCGATTCCTTCTTCTTGACGATATCCTTTGGCGACGAGTCTCGTCTTGTTCTTTATGATCGTTCCATCCTCGTCTATCTTATTCTTGTAGACCCACTTTATTCCAATAATATTCTTACCTTTGGGTCTTGGAACAAGTTTCCATACATGACAGTGCTTGAACTGATTTAGTTCTTCTTCCATCGTCATTATCCACGAAGCGTCTGAGTTTTCTTCCTCAAACTTCTTTGGTTCAACCTGTGAGAGAAAACTTAAATATAAATTCTCGTTAATTGTACCTCTACATGTTCTGACGCCATCGCGTGGATCTCCTATGATTTGGTCCATTGGATGATCCTTAAGATGTCTGAGCTCTAGAGTTCTTGCATCTGGAATTTCTTCTTCAATCACCGGAGTGACTTCATTAACTTGGACGATTTCTTCATCTTGATTATCAACCTCTCCAATAGGGGTTGGAGTGGTGATCTTGATGAACTTTTCACCTTTTTCTTCAGTCGGTTATTCCAAGTTAAGTTCATTCAACTTTGTACCTGGATCTTCAATGAACACACTAGAAGAGTTGCCTTGCAGCAAGCTCGTCTCATCAAATATAACATGTATGGATTCTTCTACGACCAGAGTTTTTCTATTAAATATCCTATATGCCTTACTATGGCTACTATACTATACAAAAATACCTTCAAAACTCTTTTCACTAAATTTGGTAGTATGATACTTATCATTGTTAAGCACGAAGCATTTACAACCAAAAATTCTAAAATATGAGACTGTTGGTTTCCTGCCCTTTAGAAGTTCGTAAGGTGTCTTATTGTGATTCTTGTTTATGAGTGCTCGATTTTGCACATGGCATGTAGTGTTGACGGCTTCAGCCCAGAAGTATTTTGGAAGTGAAGTATCACTCAACATGGTCCTGCGGGCCTCTATGGGTGTTCTATTCCATCTCTCAGCTACTCCGTTCTGTTGAGGAGTTCGAGGAGAGGAAAACTCATAAAAGATACTTAGGCTTTCACAGAATCCTGTCATGGCCCCAGACTTGAACTTTGTTCTATTGTCACTTCTGATCTTGACTACGGAACAGTTGTATTCATTCTGGACCTTCCTTACAAAATTAGTACAGATGTCGAATGTATATGACTTGTGTTTCAGAAAGAACACCCACGCAAAGCGCGAGTAAACATCAACAATAACCAACGTATAATCCTTACCTCCCAAACTTCTGATTTGCAGTGGACCGAACAAGTCCATTTGCAGTAGACCGAACAAGTCCATATGAAGCAGATGTAAACATCTGTTAGAATATTTGCCAATAACGCTATTAAAGGTAGCTCTTATTTGCTTGCCTTTTACGCATGCACGACAAGGTCTATCTTTGATGTACTTGACATTTGGGGCATCACGTACTAAATTCAGTGAAAATAATTTATTAATAGTTTTGAAATTAATATGTGCTAATCTCTTGTGTCATTGGTCAACAAGAGACGCACTATCTTTAGCCATAAAATACACTGGTGCAGAAGAATCTATACAAATGAAATTTAAACAAAATATATTTCTGCTTTGAGTGCCTGATAGAATCGTTTCCATATTGTCAACAGATTTTATCAAGCACTTATCAACATAAAATTCAACAATGTATCCTTTATCCCAGAGTTGGCTTATGCTTATGATATTGTGTTCCAATCCTTCAACATAAGCCACATCTGAGAAGGATACTTTACTGTTAGAGATCATACCATAGCCTTTAGTGATTCCTCAGTCTGAACCTCCAAAGATGACCTTTGGCCCGCTCAAGACTAGAGAATAGTTCTGAAGAAGGCTTCTTGTCCCGGTCATGTGACGAGAGCATCCACTGTCCAAATACCAGATAGGCATTTTGGTGGCTTTTGGACATACCTGCAATTATAAATCAATTTGCCTTAGGAACCCAAACATGTTTGGGTCCTTGGTCTCTTGTTAGAACACTCTCCCTACGAGTATTAACATTATAAGTGGTTTTTCTCATATTGCTAACATGAGGAGTTGCAAAATTCCTGGGATTAAACCAGCAGTCAATGGCAAAGTGACCAATCTTGCCACAGCACCAACAGTCCAACCTATTGTATCTTTGCCTTAAGTTCTCCTGATTGACCTTTTGAGATGGTGGTCTAGCAGGGGCAGCATTCTTGGAGGAAGAAGCTTCATGGTGATGGCAATCACATGATTTCTTCTCCTTCAGTGGCTTTTCCACAACAGGCTTAACCTTTGGTGATTTTTGAAGTTATGACCATGATCATAAGGGCCATAGCTCTGAAGAATGACTTCTTCATAAGGTGTCTTAAAGACACTCTCACCAAAGTTTCTGGCGTGAGTCCATCCTTGGTAACGAGACTTGGGCTCTACATAGGTAGGCCTAGTCAAGTGACCATAGGACGAGTCAAGATCAAACTCGTTTGTAGTGAATATGACCTTCTTGAAAGTAGTCTGATCTTGAGGGGCTTTCCCCTTCTCTTTGACCAAAGCCTTCTTGGCGGCCTTATTCTTTCTCTGAGCCTTATTCCTCCTGAAAGATTTACTAGGAGCTTCGACATGGCCTAGCCTAGCACCCTTGGCCTTAGCTAAGAATTCAGCAACGAAAGGAAGAACAGTCTTCGACTTCGAGAAACTTTCAACAAAGTTATTTTTGGCTTCAAGTTGTGCTTCTACTTCTTTTATGATATTCTCCTTAAGGTTTAGGTGCTCAAGAGCCTTGTTATATTCTTTAATGGCAACATTAAAGTTTTCTCTGAGCGAGTCAGTTTTAGCGACTTCCTCTCTCAAAGTGCTCTCTTCAGCTTTTGAAGACTTTATCTCTTTAGCTTGAGTTTTCACGACTCGTCGACATTTGTCGTAAGCCTTGATAACTCCTTGTACTGGGCCATGAGTTCAGACTCATCGTCAGAAGATCTGTCCTCATGATCATGCTCAGAAACATCAGAATTGGAAAGAAGAGTGTGAGAGTTTACATTCCCAGTGAACTGGGGCTCTTATTCGTCATCAGTCTAAGCCATAAGCCCGAAGTAGGCTTCTTCTTCTTCACTCGACTCAGATGAGTCGTAGTCGCTAAGAGTCTTGCCCTTCTTGGCTATTAGGCTCTTTTTTATTTTTTTTCTTATTGTTGGAATATTTCTATTCTTATCTTCTTCCACCCTCCTTTTTCTTATGGGGGCAGTCAGCAATGACATAACCTGGCTTATTACAGCAATAATAAACGATATCAGTAGAAATATGTTTGTTCGGTTTAGAAGTATACCTGTCATGGCTGCTTGAGCTTTTTCGGTGTCGATCACCATCATGTCGTGATCTTTTGTAGGAGGCATCTTTGCCTTTCCATTGCTTCTTTTTGTTCAAGAATTTCTTGAACTGACATGAGAGTAGAGATAACTCATCTTCAGATAGCTCTGAGCCTGAGGTACTTGGCTCTGAGGTTTCTTCTTCACTAACTTATTGTGCTGGGGTAGGAGAGGCAGCCTTGGACTTCCTTGAAGTGTCTGCCTTGAGAGCAACAGACTTCTCCTTGGACGAGGACCTGCTCTTCTCTTCTTCAGCTTTTCTCGTATTGAGTTGCAGCTCATATGAAATAAGCTTCCCGAAGAGATTCTACGGGTCTGTCTCAGCTAGCTTTCCAAACTCCCGGATAGCATAGACCTTATTATCACATTCCTTGGTTAGGGATCTCAAGAACTTATCATTTAGTTCTTCGTTTGTGAAGACTCGGCCATAGACCCTTAGGCCGTTGACTATCTTGAGGAAGTTTTCAAGAGTGTCAGCAACGATGTCCTTGTGTCCTTGTCTGAAGGCTTCATATTTCTGATTTAGAAGGGATCTTCTATCATCCCTAACTTCTTTTGTACCTTCCATCAAGGTGACGAGGGACTGCCACATCTCCTTAGCAGACTGGCAGTGGATCAGGTTCTGTAACATGGAGTCATCAACTGCACTTGCTATTATGTTCTTGGCCTTCTTATCTAAAGACACAAGTGCAATCTCATCTTTGTCTAGATCTATCAATTTCTTGGGAACTTTCTTAGTTGGATCTATAGTGGAGATGGTCATGGGAATGTAATGACCTTCTTCAATGATCATGAAGATCCTTGGATCCACAGCTTCCATGAAAAATCTGATTCTTTCTTTCCACATGGGAAAGTTATTCTTTGTGCACAATGGAAGCTTGGCAAAATCTTTTGCTTTGTCCATGCTTGGATAATTATCAAAAGACAACTAGTAAGATCTGATCAAGGTGTTAACCTTTTATTCATCAACCACGCTCTGATACCAATTGAAAGTGTTCAGTTGTCTACCTAAATCACCTAGATGAGAGTGAATATGTGAGTTGTGCGTCTTTTTGTTGAATAAAAATTTAGAGATCTATGCACACAATAACCAACCAAGCAATCATAGATGAAAAAAGATTTATAGTGGTTCCCCAACCTTGGGTACATTCACTTTCCCTCACCGATCTGGCAAAGCACTAGACTCGACTACTCCACTATCTCAGATTGAAAACCGATCCTATGCCTCGGAACAAAGTTCCTACAATCTCGATCCACAACACAGATCTACACTCGGAAGAAAAAAACTTCATACAACTTGGAGAAGAAAGCTCCTACACTCGGATAAAAATCTCCTACAAGAATTAAATTGAGAATATATGAAAATACAAACAGTAATTTGTCAGATCTGGAATCTGTCGGCCTAGGTCTTCTTCCTTGATCTTTTTGGCTCTATCAGAAGATGTTGAAGAAGAAACTCAGCAAGATCTAGATCTGAAATTCCTTTGACTCACACGATTTGAGAGATGATGAGGAGTTGAAAATCAATCTCGATCTGTAAGTCCACTGTGATCTGAATCTTCTTAAATCGAAAACCCAAGCCGATATGCACGATGAAGGTCGGCGGCTTCCGTTTTTAGAAAGAGAAAACTTGATTCAGATTTCTTAGAATAATACTTGACATCTTGTTAGGGTTAGTCGGTTTTGACAAGACCTTATATAAGATCTCCCTAACGGTCATAATTAACATTAATGACGTACACGTGGACCAATCACGTCAAGCCATTTGAAATTCCCGTCGATTCTGGACTTAGCAAATTTCTAGAAAAATCTGACTGATTTACTCGAGTAAAAGATTACCTACTCGAGTACTAATGAGATTACTCAAGAGAATAGAAGGAGACTACTCGAGTAGAAGGCTTTGAGAAAATCCAGAATAGAATGAGTAATCACTCGAGTACACAAAGACTTACTCGAGTGCTAGAAAATTTACACTAGACGTGAAGATGGACTACTCGAGTACTAGAAAAAAAAACTAATCTAGTACTAGAAATATTACTCGAGAGGTAGAAGGATTACTCGAGTCAAAGACTTAGCGGATTTTTCTGAGAGAAGAATACAGGTTACTTGAGTACTGGAACTGGACTACTCGAGAGCAGATTAACTACTCGAGCATATGAATATTACTACTCTAGTATAGGACTTAGAAAAATTAAGAGAGATAAAAATCTTATCACTTGAGTATTAGAGCTGGATTACTCGAGAGGAGATTAACTACTCGAGTATATGAATTTGACTACTCGAGTGGGGTAAAACAACACGAGAATCTGTCTTCTGTAACTCGAGACAAAACTTATCTACTTGAGTGGTTAACATGACTACTCGAGTAAATGACTTAGAAAATTTTCTGAGTGGAAAATCTGTTAACTCGAGAATAAGAGAGGGTCTACTCGAGTAATGGACTTGGCTACTCGAGAGCTATATTCAGACTACTTGAGAGCCATTTCCCTTACTCGAGTACAGATAGATTTACTCGAGTATTAACTAAGTATTCAACTCGAGTATATAAACTACTACTCGAGTAAAAGACTTAGCAAAATTTTCTTCAATAGAATTTTCTCTTCTTCAATAAACTCACCAACACTTCTTTTTCCAATCAATCCTAGTGCTTGAAATATGAAGTGTATCCCAATATAGAGGCTACACATGAGTCAACATCATGGATCACACAATGAGGGATTACATTGTATGGTCCTGTGTTTGGTGACCCATTGTAGACCGACATTGGTCTACACTTGGCAATGTAGTCCTACAAACACATAACTCAAACAAGACATCAAATACAACTTAATTCATCTTAGTTCAAGGGTGACTTCATCAAATCTTGGTTATTGTGGATATAATACCCAACAACTAGAACCAGTGATACCTAATCCTTTGCATGACTATGTTCATCCTGTTCAGGACTATACTCTGTACTAGACAGAGACTCAAGATTTCTCTCAGTATGGAACTGAATCTGCTGCTGCTGGACAAGATATTCAAGTGGTTGAAGATGTACCTCAACCAACACTTAAGATAAGAAGATATGGACAAGACCCTTCTGTTGTCAGGTCTGATCCTAATAGGGAATAGTGTGAAGTGTGGATTCCGGTCTCTAAAATCAATATCTTGGACACCTACGCACTATTTGATTTAGGAAATGAGGACAGGAGGAAACTCTATAGCAGGGAAGAATGGTTGAAGCATGAGGTAGCAAATACAAAAAGGAGATTACATTTCAGGAAGTACAGAAGTAACGATTCAAATGCTCCTCCTGCTCCACCAAAGTATTTCCTAAAGCCGAATGCTTATTTTGACAAGCAGTACCAGAAGAGCCAGCGCAAACCAGTTTAAAGTTTTTTTCTTGATATTTGTGCGAACAAAAAACAAGAGGCCAAAAAATTGGAGTAATAAAATTTTTATTATCCAAAAAAGTATCTATTACAAAGGTATAGCCTCCCTTTTATAGAATGGAGGAGATGGCTTAGATTACAATTAAGCAACGTGAGACTAAAAAATTACAGGTGTAAGCGGTTTAACACGAAAACAAGCCAAACAGGCTACGCGGTTAGACACATAGGCTAACCGCCCGGCCACCACAAGAAAGAGAGAACAAGGCACCATAGGAGACCGCCAGACCGCCCGGTCTCTAAGCCGCCTGAGACAAACCGTCAGACCGCCCAGATACCAACAGCAACAGTCCTGCCACCAAACCACAGGAGAGAAACCGACAGACCGCTCGGTCTCAAAACCGTCAGAATCAGACTGCTAGACTGCCCGGTCTCCATACAGCAACACTCCCCCTCAAGCTGGAGCATATATGTCGATCATGCCCAACATGTCGCAAATGTGAAGAAAGGAGGCGGACACCGGCTTGGTGAAAATATCTGTCAGCTCTTTATCGGAGGTGACGAAAAGTGTACAAATTTATTTCTTCAAAATCTCTTCCTGAATAAAGTGCCAGTCGACTTCAATGTGCTTTTTTCTCTCATGGAAGACCAGATTTTTAGAGATGTATATAGTGGCCTTGTTGTCACAAAATATAGGTAGATAATGGTTGTATACCTCTCCTAAGACAAGTATGAGAGCCCATAACCACTTTAATTCACATGTGGTCGATGCCATACTTCTATATTCTGCTTCTGCGCTGGATCTAGAGACGATAGACTGTTTCTTGCTCTTCCAGCTCACAAGATTTCCCCCACAAAGGTGCAAAAGCCCGACGTTGACTTGCGGTCTCCTTTGTCATCAACATAGCCTGAATCTGAGTACGCTTCAATCTTCAAATGACCATTCTTCTGAAAGAGTAGTCCTTTTCCAGGTGCTGATTTAACATACTCCAATATCCTCAGAGCAGATTGTAGATGGCACTCCCTAGGAGCTTGCATGAATTGGCTAACCTTGCTTACAGCATAGGCAATGTCTGGTCTAGTCATCGTGAGATATATAAGTTTTCCAACCAGATGTCTGTACCTCGTAATATCTGAAAGAAGGGGAGAGTCATCCGTCCATATTTTATATTCTCCAGTCGTCAAGGGTCATCGGGCAGGTTTATCCCCAGTCAACCCTGCCTCTTTTAGCAAATCAAGAGCGTACTTGCGTTGGGAGAGGACAAGTGAATTGGGCTTCTGAGAGATTTCTATCCCCAGAAAATATTTTGGAGAGCCCATATCCTTTGTGACCAGGTGTTGGCGAAGATGCTTCTTTATCAAGGTTATCCATGTCTGGTCATCTCCAGTGAGAAGAATATCATCCACATATACAGAAAGAACTACCAGACCCAAGGAGGTTTTGCGAATAAATAAAGAGTGATCGGCAAAACTTCTCGTAAAACCCACGACCGGCACAATCCCGCTGAACTTGTCAAACCATGCCCGAGAACTTTGCTTTAGACCATAAATAGCCTTTCATAGCCGGCATACCTATGTCTCCCCCTGAGCAACATACCCTAGAGGTTGCTCTATATAGACGTCCTCCTGAAGATCCCCGTATAGAAAGGCATTCTTAACATCCAGTTGAGAAATGGGCCAATCCCTATTGACAGCCACAGAGAGCAGGACCCGGATAGTGCTGAGACGAGCAACTTGAGAGAAGGTGTCAAAATAGTCAACCCCATACGTCTGGGTAAATCCTTTGGCAACAAGACGGGTCTTGTAATGATCCACATTGACGTCAGGTCGAAACTTCACCACATAGGCCCAGCGACAGCCAACTACATATGTGCCGAAGGGAGGAGGACAGAGGGTCCATGTACCCCGTTCAATGAGAGTAAAAATCTCCTCATCCATAGCAACCTTCCAATGAGGAATAGTAAGAGCCTCTTGATAGGAATGGGGGGTGGCAGTGGCCGAGATAGCCAGTATAAAAGCTCTGCGAGAAGGGATAAGACGATCATAAGAAACAACAACAGCAAGCGGGTGTTGGGTACATGCCTAAACCCCTTTGTGAAGAGAAATGAGGAGATCAAGGTCAGTGGGTTCCTCAGTATCCGGAGCATCCATGGTGGAGAGAGCTGGCCCGAGAGTAGAGAGAGACGGTTGTGAAGAGGAGGGAGATATCACGGGAGGTGGACACGGTGGAGGAGAGGGTGGAGATGGTGGAGGTGGCGGAACGTCAGCAGGTGTAGATGAGTTAGATGGGTTAGTATGAGAAGTAGGATCAGCAGGAGTAGAGGAGTCGGGAGAGAAGTAAGAGGCATTTTCAAAGAAGGTGACATCCATAGAGACGAACTGCTTGTGGGTAACGGGGTCAAAGTAACAATAACCTTTCTGAGTGGTAGAGTACCCCAGAAAAACACATTTAGTGGCCCATGGTGAGAGTTTGTCACGGGTGGCAGCGGGAGAGTGCACAAAGGTTGTGCACCCAAAGATGCGCAGAGTGGGAGGAAATAGATTCTTGTTCGGATAAAGAATGGAGAATGGGGTTTCACCATGGAGAACTGTGGAGGGAATGCGATTGATGAGATAGCAGGAGGGAGGACAGCATAGCCCCAATAGGAGCGAGGAATGTGCATCTATGTCATCAGAGTGCGAGCGACATCGAGGAGGTGATGGTTTTTGCGTTCCGCCACCCCATTTTGCTGTGAGGTGTAGAAACAACTATTTTGATGAATAACACCATGTTGCATACAGAAAGAAGAGAAATCATGGCTAAGATATTCCTTAGCATTGTCAGAATGAAAGATTTTAATAGAGGTATCAAACTGAGTCTTAATCATAGAATAAAATGATGTTCATACAGAGAACAGTTTGGAGCGATCCTTGAGAAGATACACCCATGTACACCTAGAGGAATCATCAATAAATGTGACAAAATATGAACTACCCCGATCGATGGTGAGGGTAGGAGCAGGACCCCATACGTAAGAGTTAACGAGGTCGAACAGACAGAAAGAGCCACGACTTTGCGTTGGTGGGAAGGAGGAGCGGTGATGCTTGCCAAGCTGACATGCGTCGCAGTTGAGAGGTGAATGATACGGAGGGAGGTGGGGCAGAATATGGCGAAGAAGCCGGGGGGAGCATGACCAAGGCTAAGATGCCATTGGAGAAGATCTGTAGAGGAGGAGGAGAAGACAGATAGAGTAGAAACGTTGTCGAGGAAGTAGAGGCCGCCGCTCTCAGTCCCAGTAACAATCATCTGTTGGGAGTCCTGATACTGAAAAGAACAATAAGTAGGAGTGAATGTGACGGAACACTGTAGTTTCTTGCATAGTGAAGTAACTGATAATAAATTGCAAGGGAACTTGGGAACATAGAGGGTATTTTCCAGGCGAAGCGATGGAGTGACTTGAACCACTCCCGTCCCATTGACCGGTGAGGGAGAGTCGTCCGCAACAAAGACTGGGGGAAACCGATCATGTGTTTCTAGAAGAGAAAAACACTGCGGATTTCCTGTCATATGATTGGTAGCACCAGAGTCGATCAGCCATCGTCCGTAAGTAACAATGTGGGCATTACCGGAAGAAGTGACCATCGAGGTGGACCGCGTGGAGGAGGATGTGGAGGCCATAGGAGAGAGATCGCGTGTTCAAACAGGAGACCGCTCTATAATAGCAGGAAGCGACAAGAAAGAAGGTTGCGGCGATAAGGACAGAACACCAAGCCGGGCGAACAGCAAGCAGGATGCGCGGCTAAGAAGGCCGCAATGGACAAAGAAAGATTCTGCATTGGTCACGGTGTCAACCCACCAGCGGCAAGGAAGGCCACGACCAGGAAGCTGAGCAAAGCAAAGGGAAAGGAGTTGCACGGCTAAAGAGAAGGTCGCACGAACAGGAGAAAGAGAAGACCATGCGAACTGGGAGGAGTTTGCGAGAAAGGTAAGCAGGTCATGAGAACAGAGCAGAGACCGCACGAACATAAACTAGCCGCACGAATAAAAGGAGATCGCGAGGAGAGAAGAGACAGAGCAACCGCAAAAACAGGTCGCGGGGAAAAAAATAAAGAGATAGGTCGCGCACACAAAGGGCAGCGATAAAGAGGAGACAGAAACCACGCGAACAGGGCGCAAACAAGCAGAAGAAACAAGTCGCAAAGTTAGGTCGCGGGAAGAAGGAGCAAGTCGTGTGGACAGAGGAAGCTCACAGAATCAGGAGAAAAAGATCAAGTGCTCTGATATCATTTGCAAACAGAAAACAAGAGATCGAAAAATTGGAGTAACAAAATTTTTATTATCCAAAAAGGTATCTATTACAAAGGTATAGCCTCCTTTTATAGAATGGAGGAGATGAGAGAGATTACAATTAAGCAATGTGAGACTAAATAATTACAGGTTTAAGTGATTTAACACGAAAACAAGCCGAACAGGTCGCGCGGTTAGACACATAGGCTAACCGCCCGGCCACCACAAGAAAGAGAGAACAAGCCTCCATAGAAGACTGCCAGACTGCCCGGTCTCTAAGCCGCCTAAGACAAACCGTCAGACCGCCCGGATACCAACAACAACAGTCCAGCCACCAAACCATAGGAGAGAAACCGATAGGCCGCTCGGTCTCTAAACCGCCAGAATCAGACCGCCCGGTCTCCATATAGCAACAATATTTGTGAAAACTGTTTGCCCCGACAGAACTTACATATATATGTTTTAATATTTTGATTGCGATTGTTCTTATTTATAAATTGTTATGTCCTTTACTTATCCTTCTTTAAGATTATCCTTTATACAATTCACCTTAGTTTGTAGGATTCTGACTTCTTCAAATAAAGAGAGATTGTTGGGTATTGTATCAACAATAACCATGATTTGAAAAAGTGTCTCTTGAACTAAGATAAATTGAGATTATATTTGATTGCGTGTTTTTAATTATGTGCTTACAAGACATTATTGACAAGTACAACCCAATGCCAGGATACAGTGGGTCATGAAATACATGACTATACAATATAATCACTCATTGTGCTGGCAATGTGTTGACCCGCGTGTAATCTCTCTATTGGAGTGCACTTCTGTTTCAAGTGCATTAAAAAATTCAAGGAAGAATGTGTTGTTGTATTTAGAAGGTCAGAATTTTCTTTAAGAAAAATTTCGTCGAGTACCGTAGTGTAGACTCGTCGAATTTGTCGAGATTATCTGTTGATACTCGTCGAATTCATCGGGTATACCTGCTGAGACTAGTCAAATTCGTAGGAATTAACCATGCAAATCTTTCCTGCTTCCTTAAGAATCGGCCAAGTAAAATTCATCATATATCACTTTGCCTAATCATCGAATTCGTTGAAAATATCTTTCAATTCTCGTCGAATTCGTTAGGTATGCTAGTCTATATTTGTCGAATTCGTCTCATCTCTCTAGGAATGCGCTGAGCTCTCAGTTAGATTTGTTTGGATTTGTCTAAGTCATTTTCGTCGAGATTCGAAGCAGTTTGACGAGTTTACCCTTATATACTCGACGATACTCGACGAATAAGACTTAGGTCTTTTTATTTTGGTTTTCAAAATTCCATCTTGGCTCGTCCCTGCCGTCATGCATTGTATCTTGCGAATTTCTCTGTTTGGAAGGAATTTCTAACTGTTAGAGAAGAGGAGTTCCTATAAATACCCAGGGTGATTTTTTGTTTAACCGTAATCATGCTAATCGCCCAAAGTCGAGGAATTTCAGAAAGCTCTCGTCGGCATACGCGAATCATCTTCACGACTTTTTTCGACCAACAATGATGTTCTTTACGATTTGTTCTTCTTCAAGATTGTCGACTAAATCTCTGAAAGTCTAAGTTTTTCTCAGATCTAGTTGTTCCCTATTGTCCAAATCAAGACTTCAAGATTTCAAGTTCTATATTTCCTCAAGGATTTCAAGTTATACTTTTCAGAGGAACGAAAGACTGAAGTTTTCAGATTTGAAGAAGATTAGTTTGTAAAACTTTTTTTGTACTATTGTAGGAGGTTTTGCTTCCGAGTTGTAGATCCTTGTTTATAGGATTGAGTTTATAGGAGAGGTTGTTCTCCGAGTGGTAGGGAGTTGTCTCCGAGTTTGTAGGAGTTGAGGCTCTGAGTTGTAAGATTATTTTCAATCTGAGATAAAGGTGAACTAGATGAATCTAGCCCTTTGTGGTAAATAGTCGAGGAGGGATAGTGGACGTACCCCTCTCGAGGAACCACTATAAATTCTATGTGTTTCTGTGTGCTTGTTTGTACTAATTTTTTATTCCGCTAAAAGACGCAGATCTCACATATTAATCCCCCTCTAGGTGATTTAGGTTGACTACTAGACACTTTCATTAGGTCATGTGGGGATAGATAAACTTGTGGCTATGGCGGTGAGAGGCCTGGTTCATGGCCTTCCTATCCTTTCATTCTTAGGAGATGATCACATCTGTCCAGGATGTCAATATGGAAAGGCTCATCACCTTCCATTTGACAAGTCACGGACTAGATGCAAAACACTGTTAGTGTGTATCTACGGTGATCTAACAGGACCTACCGTCAACCCTAGTCTCGACGGTAGCAGGTATATGCTGGTTCTGGTTGATGACTTTTCTAGGTATACTTGAGTATACTTCATGAAGTAGAAGTCAAAAGCATTCACTGACGACCCCCGCCAGCACCCCTGCCTCCCACCGGGAACCTTGCCTGGGTCGACCACACTGTTCGCGAGAAGGGGGAACTACTGTCATTTCGGTAAAAATGGTGATCCCTGTGATCGAAATAGAGCGATGCCATTCGCCATCACAAATCACTCCTTAACGCTATTACTGACATGTCCCTCCAGAAAACTATAAATAGGCTTCTAGGCCTTTAGTTCAAGCCAAGCAACTTCAGGGTCAAGAGAAAGCTCTGAGGTTTTTCGGCGAGATCATGGACTAGGAAGATTCTCTGCTCAGGAATTCGCTCTGGTCTTCTCCTTGTGCTATGCTTTCCTCATGCCTCAAGTGACATCAACTGCCTATGTGAGAGGGCTCCTATCTAGGCTCCGCATCAACGAGAGCACTACCTCCAGACTTCTCCTTACTCTACAGTTCCCTTACGCCTCAAGTAACATAAACCGCCTCTACAAGAGCGTTCACATCTAGGCTCTGTGTCAACGAGAGCGCAACCGTCAGAAGCTCCGTGGACTTAGAATATTTTTTAGCCGAAACGCTCCCACCAAGGTTCCGCGAGCTCGGTATCGTCTCAAGGCTGAAGCGTTTCCATCGAGGCTCCGAAGACTTAGTTATTTTTCCACATTTACCGTACTTGTAATGGAGTAGCGGCATATTGCCCTCCAAGATCAAACCAATCTTTGTAAGACTCCAAGAAGCTAGTGGATTTTGGCTTGGTACAGTTCCAGCCATGTGGGTTTTCACCCTTTCCGGGTTTTCCATATCAAAAATGTCTCTTGTCCATTGTTATGGTTTCCATTAACTAATTGCGCGCCCGGCTCAAATCCAAGCTAAGGCGGTCCGATTCTCTGAACTGGGGAAAAAGTCGGGTGACCCGCAATAGTTTGGCTCCATCTGTAGGAAAGTGTTCCCATAAGCTCTAACAAGACTCAGAATTTCTCAACTAGCAACAATGGAAAGAAGGAGTGTGCACACCACGAGCGACGCATCCACCAAAGAACGCCCTAAAACGGGCATGACCAACTCGATTACGGGCACTGCTCCACTACCCAATGGGACGACCATCGTCGTCATTCCCACCAGTGTGGTAGAAGAATTCTCTGATTGATGGAGGAGCACTATACTGAAATTCTTACCCTTTTGCAAAGGATGGAAGTGTCCAACCCTCCCCGCATAGGAAATGCACGCTCGGGGATAGCACTAGAGCACGCCCCTTGTTAGGGCGAGGCTCGCCAGGAGGATCTCCCTTCCAGGAGGATCTCCTCGCCGAGGAACTCTCCGACGAGGCAAGCTCTATGCATGTCGCTCGAAGACCAGAGCCCCAAACCGCACTCAACCTATCCTCGACCGATGGAGGTAGATTCCCAAGACAACCACATGCACACCCACCAGGAGATCAGAGACATGATCAAGGAGGAGTACGTCCAGGAGCGGCGCCTCCCCGTAAACGCACATTGCCCCTTCCACCTTGGGTCCCCACTCACCTCCAGGGTCTTGATGCACCCCGTACTGCACGGGTTCAAGCTACCACATTTCAAGGCCTTTGATGGAGGAGAGGACCCGTTCAAGCATATGAATCATTTTGAAATAATCATGCGCCTCTTTAGCGCTCTCGACCAACTGATGTGTCAAGTCTTCCCCATGACTCTGAATGGGCAAGCACGCACCTGATTCTACTCATTGTGAGAGGGGGCAATCTACAACTTTGGGGAGCTTACCTATATTGGGAATTGTGCCCTACAATATTCCTCGTGATTTGAAGTGACATCACCAATCATGCTAAGAGGCATAATGTATTTGATGTGTGCTTTAGTTCATGCATGTAGGTTGTTCATGATTGGACAAGTAAAGAAAAATGAGTTGGGAAGTAAACTCAAATTTCGTCCAACTCAGCTCAGAGCTCGTCAAAATCAACTTGTTGATCGTCGAGCTCAACTCAGCATAAGCTTAAGAAATCAAGATACAAAATTTGTCAAACTTAGCTCGAAGTTTGTCGAGCTCAGGTTACAGTTCGTCGAGCTCAGCCCAATGCTTGTCAAGTTAAAGCAAGAGAAAATTGACTAAGGCAAAAAGCACTGAGAGCGCTGATATGATCAAAGTTCGTTGAGCTCAGTTTGCGGTTCGTCGAGCTCACCTCAAATCTTGTCAAACTAAAGCCATAAAATCAGTCTAAGGCATACGCACTGAGACCACTGAGAAGAAGGCATTGAGACCGCTAAGATAGCTGAGAAGATAGCATTGAGACAGCTGAAGACAACTAAGAAGATGGCGTTGAGTTAGCTGAGATAGTTGAGAACATGGCGTTGAGACAACTGAGATAGCTGGGAAGATGACGTTGAGATAGTTGAGACAGAAGAAACAAAGTTAGCTGGAAATTTTCTAAGTCCAGAAGCGTTGAGTGAAGCAAGTTCACTCAACGCTTCTAAATAAAGCAGGAAGCACTGAGACAGTCAAGAGGTAAACAACTGAGAACAAAATTAGCTGAAATTTTTCTAAGTCTAGAAGCGTTAAGTGAAGCAGGTTCACTCAATGCTTCTAATAAAGTGAAAAGCACTAAAACAAAGAATTATCTTAGCTGATAAATGAAAAATCGCTGAGACCGCTGAGACAGATCCTCTGAGACAGTTAAAGTGCAAAAATCGTTGAGACAACAGATAAGAGAAAAGCACTGAGACAAAGGCTTGTCTTAGCTAATAATGGAAAATTGCTGAGACCGTTGATACAAAACCACTGAGACAAAGCCAAGAGATGTTCTAAGTACAGAAGTGCTGAGAGCCAAGGCTGATGGCGTTGAGTGTCTCAACATCACTCAACGCTTGATGTGATTCAGGAAAATTTTCTAAGTCCAGATGTTGTTGACCACTACTAACGTCATCAAAGTCAAAATTACAGGAAGTCGTTGAAGGAAATCTGCTACAACACTGAAAGATGTTTTGTCCCTTTCTAATGGAGTTGGCGCTCACCAATCCTTGGTGGGCCCACATGCTATGGCGCCATTGATTCAAATCAAAGCATATAAAAGGGGAAATAGTAAATGATTAGGGTTAACGAATCAAAGGAATAGAAAGAAAAAATGTTAGATGCGGCTGAACATTTATTTCCGATCAAGCTTGAAAGTTAAAGTCCAGCCAAGATAGCTTGAAGGCAAAGAAGGATAGCTGAAGCTCTTCAAGCTCAGCAAGGTTGTTCTCTACAGAACAGTTTAGCTAATTCATCTCTCAGCAAGATGGAAGCTGCTCATCAGTGCAACAGTAATAAGTGATGGCTGTAGAAGAAGGTTGATTCCTTCTACAGCAGGTGAGATGGACTGAAATCTGCTCATTCCAGCGAAGTTGACTCAGAGTTATTTCTCTGTGTCAGTTATTTCATTTTCTTCAACTCTATATTTTTTTACTGTAGGATTCGGGTTTCCTAAATCTGAGTGTAGGGCACTTTGTTCCTGATGTAGGTGACAAATTTATCACTAAGGTAGGTGCCTGGAGGGGCACTGAGGCAGGATCCAAGTGAGGATCTGAGCTGTAGGGCTTAAGTGCCTGAGGTAGGAGAGTGTTGCTCTCTGAGTGTGGGGCCTTTGTGCCTGAGGTAGGTGACAAGCTTGTCACTGAGCTGTAGGTGCCTGGAGTGGCACTAAGGTAGGTACCTGGAGGGGTACTGAGTTGTAGGAGTGTTGCAGCACTCTAAGAGTAGGGACTTGTGCCTGAAGTTGTAGGGCTGAAAAACGTGAGCTGTAGGCCTTAGAGATAAGGCTGAGGTAGGTGGCTTGTGGGTCACTGAGCGTAAAAGCACTGCAGAGCTCTGAGGTTGGATCCTTTGGGATCGAAGGTAGGGCTGTCCTCCCAGCCTGATTGAAGGGCTTAACAGCCTGAGGTAGGTGGTCTGTTGACCACTGAGTGCAGGCCCTTGTGGCTGAGAAGTGAGTCTTGGAGGAGACTTGAAGATCCTACGGGATCTGAGGTGTAAGTTCTTAGGAGCAGTTTGGAGGAGTTTGTGCTGAGTCCAACAAATAAGCTTGGATAGGTGGAGAGAGAAAGTGGATGTACCCAATTGGGGAACCACTATAAATTTTGTTGTTTACTGTGTGTGCTTGTTTGTCTTTGTGATTGCAGGATTTAAGGACAAGCTCTAGATAGAACAAGTTGAAAACAACAAAAGATTTATTAAAAGCTCAAAACCCTATTCACCCCCCCCCCCCTCTAGGTGATTAGCTAACCTAAAGTTTAATAACTTTCAAGTGGTATCAGAGGGAGGGTACTCGAAAAAGATTTAACAATCTGAGTATACCTTCAAGGTTAGCTAAAAGGGCTAAACTTGTGGGTTCAAAAGAGAACTATAAGGAATGGAGTTTCAAGTCTGCAACAAGGAGAACTTTATGACTTGGAAAGAAAGGGTCAATAAAATCATGGAAGCCTCTGATCCTAGGGTGCTTGCAACAGTTCAAGAAGGACCTTTCATCCCCATGAAGGTCTCAACTTCAGATGCAAGCATCCAGACTCCAAAGAGTTATGCAGAGATGTCTGAAGAAGAAATCAACCTTGTATCTATGGATAAGAGGGCACAACACATCATGGCGAGTGCCATGGATGACTCAACCCTCATGAGAGTGGTCCACTGCAAGTGACAAATTTGTCACTGAGATAGGTGCCTGCATGGGCACTGAGGTAGGATCCAAGTGAGGATCTGAGCTGTAGGGATTAAGTGTCTGATGTAGGAGAGTGCTGCTCTTTGAGTGTAGGGTCTTTGTGCCTGAGGTAGTGACAAGCTTATAACTTAGTTGTAGGTGCCTGGAGGGGCGCTGAGGTAGGTACCTGGAAGGGTACTGAGTTGTAGGAGTGATGCAGCACTCTGAGAGTAGGGCCTTATGCATGAAGTTGTAGGGCTGAAAAGCCTGAGCTGTAGGCCTTAGAGATAAGGCTGAGGTAGGTAGTTTGCGGGTCACTGAGCGTAGGAGCATTGTAGAGCTCTGAGGTAGGATTCTTAGGGATCTGAGGTAGGGCTGTCCTCCCAACCTGAGTGTAGGGCTTAACAGCTTGAGGTAGGTGGTTTGCTGACCACTGAGTGTAGGCCCTTGTGGCTGAGAAGTGAGTCCTGGAGGAGACTTGAAGATCATACGGGATTTGAGGTGTAAGCTCTTAGAAGCAGTTTGGAGGAGTTTGTGTCGAGTCCAACAAATAAGCTTGGATAGGTAGAGAGGGAAAGTGGATGTACCCAATTGGGGAACCACTATAAATTTTGTTGTTTGTTGTATGTGCTTGTTTGTCTTTGTGATTGCAGGACTTAGGGACAAGCTCTAGACAGAACAAGTTGAAAACATCAAAAGATTTATTCAAAGCTCAAAGACCTATTCACCCCCCCCCCCTCGCTAGGTGATTAGCAAACCTAAAGTTAAATAACTTTCAACATGCCTCTTCGTCGATCAGTTCATAGACAACTGAAGGATCGCCAGGGACCCCTCACATCTTTCTGGCATTCGCCATAACGAGGGGGATCGCTCAAGGATTTTTCCCGCAATCTCACCACTAAGGCATGGCAAATCCCAGGAGTCGACCCAGAGCTTCTCTACAGCGTATTCCTTGGAGGACTCTATCCAAGTAGATTCTACTCTATCCTGATGTGGAAGACGATCTTCATCTACGCTGACCTCATTCACCGGGTCAAAGAACAAATCATGACCGACGAAGTCGTCGAAGCCCACTACCAGTAATTTGAAGGGACTTCCAAGCGAAAGAGAGAGTCAGAATCCGCACCTCCAGCACATTGTCGGAGAGACGACCACCGCGACACTTCACGCCAGGACAAAGTTCCTCCCCAGCACTGGGAATTTACCCCGTTGAATACCGCTCGGGCCCAGGTACTCTTGGACATCCAGGACTCCGACATGCTCTGACGCCCTTAGTCATTACCTTCAAATTGAGGAGACCAAATGCAATACTACGAGTTTCGCCACGAGAATGGGCACTGTACGAAAGATTGCACCCAACTAAAGGAGGAGACATAGTGTCTCATCCGGCAAGGGAATCCAAGGAGATACTTATAAAAGCAAGTACCCAAAGCCCCCATCGCACCAACCGGAGGGAGAACAACCCCTGTCGCGCCAAGGTGCGCAAGGGGCGGGTAAATGGTCAGGGAGGTAGAGACTATCGCTGGCTCACCCTTCTGAATCCTCTTCGTCGTTCGGCACGAGAGGAGCCCAGAGGACCTGAGGCCGCAAGTAGATGTCATCATTAACTTTGGGGACGAGGACCTAAAAGGTGTGCGTACGCTACACCAAGACCCCCTTGTCATCAGCGCAGGAATTGTTGACTCATGTTTCAGGGTCAAGTAGATATTGATCGATAGATGGAGCTCGGTGGACATCTTGTTCAAATCCATACTACTCAGCATGAGGATCTCGCGAGAACGCCTTGAGCCGGCAACCGGGCCACTATACGGATTCAATAACGCGCCCGTACCCCTGTGGGGAACGATCACTCTCCCTATTACTCAAGGGGAATTCCCTAGGCAAGCAACCCGAGACGTCCAGTTCATGGTAGTCGACTCCAGTTCCGCATACAACGCGATTTTCGGACAGCCACTCCAGATGCTTTTTGAGGCAATACCCACCATTCCGCATCTGGCATTAAAGTTCATCACCCTGGGCAGGATAGGTGTCGCACAAGGATATTACGAGGTAGCACAACTTTGTTACCTTCAGCAAGCGCACCCTAAGCAGGTCCAGGGGCCAGGACTTCTGAACAAGACCTAGTCCGGTGCGCCCCTACTGTTTACTGTTTTCCCTATTTCCATTCTGAAGAATAAGCCACGAAGGTAGACTCGGGAGCATATGTATTTTTCTTTTAAATAATACAACGTCTGTTTCTCTTCCACCGCAGTCGAGTCATCACAAGGCAAGTCTGATAAAAGTCCTTCTACATCTCCTATGAGAGGCTGGTGAAATCCTTTCTGCACCTCCTAGACGAGACTGACATAATCCTTTCTGCACCTCCCAGGTGAGATTGGCGAAATCCTTTTTACACCTCTCAGACGAACCCTGGTCCTCCCAGGCGAGACGGACGAAGGTCTGTATGCACCTCCCAGGCAAGATGGACAAAGCTTCATCTACACCTTCACTTGGATGAACCTCGGTTCTCCTGAGGCATGAACGAATAAAGGTTCTTCGACACCTCCACTCGGATGTACCCCGGTCCTCCCAGGTGCGATGAACAAAGGTTCATCTACACCTTCACTTGGACGAACCCTGATTCTCCCGAGCCGTGAATAAATAAGGGTTCTTCGCCACCTCCACTCGGACGGACCCCGGTCCTCCCAGGAGAGATGGACAAAGGATCATATGCACCTTCACTTGGATGAATCCTGGTTCTCCTGAGGGGCGAAATAACAAAGATTATTCGCCACCTCTACCTAAACGAACCCTGGTCCTCCCAAGCGAGATGAATAAAGGTTCATTTGCACCTTCACTTGGATGAAACTCAGTTTTTCTAAGGCGCGAACGAACAAAGCTTCTTCGCCACCTCCACCCTAACGGACCACGGTCCTCCCAGACAAGATGGACAAACGATCATCTACACCTTCACTTGGACAAACCCTAATTCTCCCGAGGCGTGAACAAACAAAGGTTCTTTGTGACCTCCATCCTGACGGACCCCGGTCCTCCCAGGCGAGATGGACAAAGGTTCATCTACACCTTCACTTAGACAAACTCTGATTCTCCTGAGGCGCGAACAAACAAAAGTTCTTCGCTGCCTCCACCCAGACGGACCCCGGTCCTCCGAGGCGAGATGGACAAAGGATTGACTACACCTTTACTTTGATGCACCCCAGTTCTCGTGAGGTGCAAATAAGCAAAGATTCTTCGCCGCCTCCAGCCGGATGGACCCCAGTCCTCCCAGGCAAGATGGAAAAAGGTTAATCTGCACCTTCACTTGGACGAACCCCGATTCTCCTGAGGCGCTAACATGCAAAGTTTCCTCGCCGCCACCTCCGAGGCAAACCCCGGTTCTCCAAGGGCAAGAGCAAACAAGGATTCCTGATCACCTTTAGTCTAACGAACCTCAGTTCTTTAGGAGCACAAGCAAGCAAAACCTCATCTCCTAGAAATTTAAAACATCTACGACCCTCCCGACAACACGATTAAGAGAACAATGCTTAAGTGAAGCGCAACTCTACCCAGTCGAATATGCGTGCCAAAACACAACCAGAGCAAATAAATCCAAAATAAAATGGGTCACCACTCAAATAAAAGATCTCAGGGGATATATCATCATAAAAAGAAAAAAACATGCAACGGTGCAAAAGTACGCCTACAAAGCAAAAAACAAATGAATCAAAACAAACTAGGGGAATCAAAAGTCCCTAGGGCCATTCCTCCGGGGTAGCGTCAGACTTATCGCCCGAAGTATCCTAAACACCCAGAGCGTCGCGCTCCGAAAAACTCCGAGCAGCTCGAAACCCCTTGCCAAAGCCTAAGCAGTACGCATCTTCGCGCTCATCCTCTACAAGTGAGTCGGCATCTGTCGCCATCATCTCGGAGCGCGCCTCCTCCATGATGTGAGACCGCTCCACCTCAAAATCTTGCGAAGCTCTGTACTCTACTACCATAGTGAGTGCACAACCTCGACCTCCTCCCGCTCAGAAATCAACTGATCATTCTCTTTCATCAGTTGTTCGATCTCCGCCTCCTGCTGGCACATCGCGGCATCAATCGTATCAGTATGGCGGACCACTTCCATGAGAGTCGCCTCCGTAGAAGTTAACCTCCCGCAAAGAGTCACGATCTCAGAATCGGCGGCGCTCAACTTGGCCCGAAGCGACTCCACCTCCGGTTGAGAGAAGATAGCTGGGACTCTGCGTTCACCAACTAAGAAGTAATCACATTTTTCTTCCTCCGGGCCTCCTCCAGTGGCTCCTCATATGCGGCCAGCTTCACCCGCAAAGAAATAAAATCGTCCTTCGTGGACACGTAGGTGTCATTCCACGAGAGTGTAATATCACAAGTATCATCAAGTTACAAGCGCAGAACACAAACTGTTGACATGCACAACACATGGCAAAGATGAAAAATACTGGGGCAACCAACATACCTTACGGAAAAGTGCTTGGTAAGTGAAGCACTCTCTCTCCTTCCCCCTATCCTTCTCTGATGGTGGCTCCGGGACCGCTTGAGAACCCGACACGATCCCAAGAACCATTGGTACCTCCTCAGTCTCCACTGGCGGCATATCGTCCATCAGGCCATCTGGGTAGTCGTCGACAACATCAATGACGACCTCAGTGGAAGCCGAAGGTGATCCGCCCTCTCCCCACCGCTATGAAAAGTCCAGCGTCCTCTTCTTGCTTCGTCCTAGGGGAGCAACACAAATTCACTCTAAGTCTGTCAAAAGGCCCGCTAGGACAAGCCGCTTCTCGACAACGAATGTGTTGATCTTAAAAGAATCACATCAGGATCCTCAAAGCCAAATAACGGAGTAAAGGAATTATCCTCCTGGTTCAAGCGGCGACAACGGTCATGAGGGTCATTCTAGACCTCGGGTAGCTTCCACATGTTCCTGACGAACCCATACAATGACCCACCATGGCGATGATTAGTCTTGTCCTCAAACGATGACCACCTTTTGTTGCTTCGGACTTCGACACGGCCGCCTGGGCCTAGGCAGAGCTCGCACCACTCACGAAAGAGGCGGACCGACATCTAAGAACCATGCTTCTGGAAAAGCAAAGAAGACTTATGATCCTCGTCAGCCCCACAAGGGAAAATTGTGTCACAGGAATGATGCAGAATAGGAAAATGGCGATCACCTCCTCGACAGGAGGGATCCGGAAGCCCGTCTTCAAGCACCCCTCCGTAGTCGCGAGATAGCCCACGGGAGGGCTTTGAATGCGCTCTAGCGGAGATGGAATAATAACCTCCACCTCTTCCAAAATGCCAAAGAGCTTCCTCCAACTGCTCACGCGAGCAAAGTTCAAAGTTGACGGAAGACGCATCGACTGTCGCGGAACGGCCTTCGACACTTGTAAATAAAAATTGGCGTCAGTACCAGCGCAAGCCAAGAAAGTTGATCAACACACATGGAGAGTGGTGTGGGCTTGAAATGACCCCAGGGCACGAACGTAGGCAACCCCAAGCGCTCGCACGGGGCGCCTAGTGAGCACGGCCACACCCGCTCGCGGGACACCCCAAACATGTGCACCCGCGCGGGTCGCCCCTCACACCTGTGCGGGTCAACCCGCGCACACGGTAGGGACCATGCTCGGTTGTGCTCGCGCGTGAGTCGCCCCACCCGAATTAACGCGCGGATCACCTCGTGAGTGCGGCCGCGCCAGCTACCCCGCTCATGCACGCTCACAGGAGCAGCTCCGTGCACGCGTGGCGTACCGCATGCACGAGTGTCCCCTTACGCTCTGACTTCCTCTTCCGTCTTTCTCCGCTCCAACACCTCTTCTGGCGGCGCTCCCTTTGATGCGCTCTCCCGCTTGCTTCACTCCTCGTTGCTAAGTGATGAAAAAGCGCTGACCTTCTTTGAGGGAGACATGGCGACCGATGAAATCCGCTAACTCTAAGCCGAAATCCGAAACTCTGAACTCTCTACAACCGCATGAAAAAGAACACAGTGACCCTCTTTAATTTATTGCCTTTAGAGCAAGACTTATAATAAAAGGCGTCCAGATTTGGAGGATATTTTTTGCCAAATTTTCCTGTCTCGAAACAGACATCGAATAAGTCTCATAATCTGACCAACATCTCGCAGAATATGTCAGGAGATCTTCTGACTACAACCAGGTTGCGCCCCCAGGCGGTTGTGCCCTGCGCGGCCGCACGCCGGCGTCCCAGGCCGCCACCGGCGACCCCTGTCGCTGCCTGCCTCGCCCGGGCCTCCCAAACTGCCCGGGGGGAAGGGGGCACTACTATCGTTTCGGCAAAAATGGTGATTGCATGATCAAAAAGTAATGACGTTATTCGACAGCACAAATCACTCCCTGACGCAATTACTGACGCGCCCCTCCAAAAAACTATAAATAGGTCGGCAAACCTTCATTTCAAGTCAATCAACTCCAGAGGCAAGATAGAGCACTGAGATTTTCCGGCGAGATCGTGGACTTAGGCTGATTCTCTGCTCAAGAATTCGTTCTTCTGCCCTTCTTCTTGCGCTACGGTTCTCTCACGCCTCAAGTGACGTCAACCGCTTCTGCGAGAGCTCTCCCATCTAGACTCTGTATCAACGAAAGTGTTACCTCCAGACCTCTCCTTGCGCTACAGTTCTCTCACGCCTCAAGTTTTGTCAACCACATCCGCGAGAGCGCTCCCATCTAGGCTCCGCGTCAACGAGAGCGCAACAGTCAGAAGCTCTGTGGACTTCGAATATTTTCCCGCCGGAACGCTCCCACCAAGGTTCCGCGAGCTCAGTGTCATGTTAAGGTCGGTGCACTTCCATTGAGCCTCCAAAAACTTAGAGCTCATTTGGTTCGGCGGTGGCGGGTCGATCCGGCGGGTGGAAACGGAGTGTTCGAATTGGAGGGGGGAGGTGAATTCTCCAAACAGAGCTTTTTGGGGCGTTTCTCAAGGCGGGTGGGTGGAAACGGAGCAAGCGCCGTCGGAGGTTCATTTGTTTACCCACCTTTCGGCGGCGTTTGCCCCAAACGGAGCGGCAGAACGCCGAACCAAATAGAGCCTTCGTTGTTTTTCCTAATTTACCGTACTTGTAACGGAGTAGCGGTTGGTCTCCCTCCGAGATCAAACCAATATTTGTAACACTGCAAGAAGCTAGTGGATTTTGGCTCGGCACAGTTTCAGCTACGTGGTTTTTCACCCTTTCTGAGTTTTCCATATCAAAAACGTCTCTTGTCCATTGGTGCGGTTTTTGTTAACTGATTGCGCGCCCGACTCGACTTCGAGCTAAGGCGGTCCGATACTCCAGACCGGGAAAAAAACTGGGTGAACCGCATCAATTCTGAATGGATTTTTTTTTTGGAATGAAGACGAGTTTTAATGTTGACATTGTGAAGAATGTATTTTTTTGGACTCTAAACAATATATATTTTTTGGGCAATGACTCTTAACAATGGTTGAAAATGATTTAAGCTAGGATCTACCGACTTTGCACATCCTCAAAACCCACCTCTTTATCCCCAATTGTCTTGTTTTTAAAAGAGGCTCAGACTTCGTTTGGCGCGGCGTTTTCACCGGTCGTTTGGGGCAAATGCCCTCCGTCGACGTTTGTTGCGTTTCAACCCGCAACAAGGAGGAAACGGCTCTGATCCCCTCCGTTTTGACCCCCTGCTTCTTCCCCTCCGATTTCAAAGTCCCGTTTCGATCCGTCGGCTGCGCCCTCCACTGCCGAACCAAATATAGCTTTAAACACAAATTGTGTTGTTAGTGAAGAACTATCCTCTTGCTTATGAAACTTCTTACCTACATCAAAATTTTGTTTAATGTGAACTTTATTACAATATGATTAAAGAATTCATGATTCCACCGTCTACATCATTCTAAGATTGACTCAATTAAAATAAAGACAGATTTTACTGCCAATAAAGACAGATTTTAGTCAATTCAGCAGTTATTTTCCTACAAAATATTGATAATATATATTAATTTTAGGCTAGAAAATTATTATAATGACAAAATTAGGGGATGTGTAAAAATAACCGAAGAACCGAGAACCGAATCGAATAGAGCGGTTCAGGTCGGTTCTTATGTGTCTCGGTTCGGTTCTGGGTCCAAAATTTTCAGAACGGACCACTTGATTTGATTCTCGGTTCTTACACTCGGGTACCCAGAACCGACCCGAAAATCGAGTTATTTAATTTATGTATCAAAAATATATGTGTAATGAGCAAGAGCCTTTTGAAAGAGATAGATGAATATTTAGCTTGATAGAGTTATTTCATATATAATTTTATAAATTATTTGTTTATATTTTGACAATGTTGAATTTTTGCTTAACTGGTAAAATTTTTGAATATGAAATATTGTATGATAAGATTATTAAATGTATTTAGTAATATACGAAATCATGATAATTTTGGAGTCATGCAAGCTTAACATTTCTACTTTCTTCTATATATAAATATTAGTTTTGCATTTATTTTTTCTAGTGAAATATATTTACACACACTAAATTTAAGGAAGCGAGAACCAAACCGATATTTCCGGTTCGATTCCGATTCTACAATTTAGAACCGTGGGTCATTTCTGGTTCCAAAAATTTGGAACCGAATCTATACGAGTTGATTTTTGGTTCTGAGTGGAACCGAACCGAACCGATCCGATCCGAATTGTATCCCTAGACAAAATATGTCAACATAGTTCTTTTAAAATTTTTAAATATTTTTATTTTTCTTAGAAGCAAAACTAACCTATATTAGAAATATAATTTTGTAAATTATTCTAAAATTAATTTTATATTTATTATCATGGTTCAATCCCTTTAGGGCCTACATTTAATTAATTATTCGATTCGTAATCCGATTCTAAAAACACGATATGTTGAAGTTAAAAACTGGCATCAACGAGAGTTCGGATCTAAGGGTGTAGCTGTCACTTATTTCTCTCAAAGCTCAACTCCTAACTGGTGATAAAGAACCAAGAACTGACCCTGAGCCTCAGCTAACCCAGAAGTTTTCTGAGCGCTGCTCCTCCAAAAGTCAATTGTTGGGCTAGGAGTTCCTCAGAAAGCACCATAAGAAAAATTGTGGAAGTATCAAAAGCTTGTCTTTTGAGAAACTCTGTGTCTTATTTATAGGTTTTCAGTATCCGGTCTGCAAAAAACATAATTCTGCTGCCGTAAAATTACTAAAATGCCCCTGGGTTGGTCCGTCAATAGCCAAACTGCGTTGTTCTGAGGAGCTAAATGCAAACCCAGGGGTATTCAGGTAATTTCATCTCTGGGTCCCATCTGGCGGAAGCTCTTCCGCTGAGCTTTGCGGAAACCCCGCTCGCTTTAAGCGCGAACCTTCTCGCTAACACCGGGCGGGAGCCAAAGGAGACTACAAGGGGCGTTGAGTGGAGAAATAACACTCAACGCCGAGGGCTGATGGACTCCCTCCGACCTGAGATGCAAGCCCTTGCGCCTGCCTCGGGTGGGAACCTAAAGACTGAAGGGGCGTTGAGTGGAAAAGCATCATTCAACGTCAAGTGCTAGTGGGAGCGTTGAGTGGAGAAGCATCACTTAACGCCAAGGGTGGCGAGAGCGTTGAGTGGAGAAGCATCACTCAACGACAAGGGCTGGCGGGAGTGTTGAGTGGAGAAGCATCACTCAACGCCAAGGGCTGGCAGGAGCGTTGAGTGGAGAAGCATCACTCAACGCCAAGTGTTGGCGGGAGCGTTGAGTGGAGAAGCATCACTCAACGCCAAGGGCCGGTGGGACGGTTGAGTGGAGAAGCATCACTCAACACGAAGGGCTGGGGGGAGCGTTGAGTGGAGAAGCATCACTCAACCCCAAGGGGTGGCGGGAGCGTTGAGTGGAGAAGCATGACTCAACGCCAAGAGCTGGCGGGATCGTTGAGTGGAGAAGCATCACTCAACGCCAAGTGCTGGTCGGCGGCGTTAAGTGGGAAGCATCACTCAACGCGAAGGGTTGACGTCAGCGTTGAGTGGCGAAGCATCACTCAACGCCAATGGCTGATCGACGACGTTGAGTGGAGAAGCTAGCATCACTCAACGACATAGGCTGACAGCAGCGTTGAGTCGAGAAGCATCACTCAACGTCGAGGGTTGGTCGGCGGCGTTGAGTGGAGAAGTATCACTCAACGCCAAGGGCTGGCGGCGGCGTTGAGTGCAGAAGCATCACTCAACGCCAAGGGCTTCCGCTGGCCCGAGGCGTGAGTCCTTTCGCCTGTCTAGGGCGGGAGCCTTCCCTCCCATTTATTTATCTGATTCAGTTTTAGCCCAAAGCTAGCCCAATCCAGGTCCTTGGGGCTTCTTGATCCCACCCAACGAATATGAGGTTGTACACGACACATGTCAAAGTACGAAAAAATGCAATTTTTCAATCACGAGTACCAATGCTTTAGGTGCGTAGTTTTCATTAGCATGGCCTACATTTAATTAATTAAAGTGCAATGATTTGATTATGAGGAGATAATCACCTCCACATTGATTAAATAACTATTTATAGATGCTTAGTGGATCAGGGGGTGTAAAGTGCACTCGGTGCACTTTACGGTGCAGTGTGTCATCCAACGGTGCAGAGTACATCACAGCTCAGACGCACACATCTCAAAGCGAGCTGAGATATGCACGCATGTCTGGGCGAGCTGTGATGTGCTCTGCACCGTTGGATGCCGCGTTACACCGTAAATTGCTTTACACCACGATCCATGATTAGCATGAAAATTAAGAATAAAAAGTGGCCAATCTTTCTTTGTTAATGATGTCAAGTGAAGATTGGTTGAGTTAGCCAATGAGTTGGTTAACCCTACATATGCATGTATGTAGGCTTTATATATTAGTTGTCAAAATATTATTTGTCATAAATTATATGTTTCTAAAAACATTTGACTATAATTTTAATTTTGAAAGTGAGTTCAAGTACTTTTTCATTAATTAAAAGAGCATGCCGTAGAGTTCTTATCCTTAAACAATAATTATCTCTAAAATATTTGCTAATAATGTGGGTTTAGAACTTAATGATTATTAAATATATTATTCACAACCACATCGTTTTTTTGGAATAGCAAATTAGCAATAGAATATCATTAAATTAATTATATAATTAACGTGATATTGTACTAATTTACTCGGTTACTCCTAATTAAACTAATATTGCAATGATTTGTAGGTGTGTGCCCAAGCGTGTGTGTATATACACATATATGCATGTATATAAATACGAGCATTGGCTCATCGCAGAGGCTTTGCTCTTGCTCAATGAAGTAGTTTTGTTCAAAAAGCTCGACAGGCCCGGATTGCGATCGGGCCTGTTGGACCCAGTCTTTTTCCAGGCAGGCTAGGGATGGGACTGGGCCTGCTGGGCCCAAGCTTTTTCCACACAAGCTTGGGCCGAGCCTGGCTTTCACCAGGCCCCAACCTCCTCTTCAAGAGGGGGCCTGTCAACATGAGCGGAATTATTGACGGGTACACCTTGGCACGTTCTCGGGTTCAATTTTCTCGAAAAAATACAAATATTTTGGCCTATACTAATTTATAAACTTCAATTGTTGATTTCTCCTCAATTACAAATACAAAAAAAATATTGGACTCGCATGAAAGTTTGACGAAATTTCCGTTTTTACAGAATTAACATTTTATACTGAATTGTCAAAAATTTAATAATTACATCAAATGAACATCCCATTATATATCAAATTTATGAAAATTAGTCAAACATTTCATAAAATTATGTCTCAACCAACAATAGATAGATATATTTTTAAAAATTTTGATCGATTTTATAATGAGTTTTCCCATAATTTTTGATGGGTTAATCCCAATTTATAGGAAAATTGGGCTGCACATAGCTGAACTGCCCTCTCCCCCACTAAAATCATGTGAGTTATGCAGGTAACTGTCGAGCGCGGGATCCGGGCTCCGGATACACGTAATAAGTACTTCGCGCCGGATCGCGTGCGTGGCCCAATCGCCATCACTTAGCAGTGCTTGCCAGCCCCGGCCCGGGCTGACCGCCTCCCTCTCACCTCCAGGAAACAGGCGGTCCAGCCGCGGCCGGCCTCTGCGAAGGCCTGCTAAGGCCGCCCATCCTCGAGCAGCCTCGCAAGGGCATGTCAAGGCCGCCCAAATCTGGGTGGCCTCGCCGCGGCCGCCCCATTTCGAACGGCCAAGGCCGCCCGGATCCCATGGCCGGCCTCGCAAAGGGCCTGCCAAGGCCGCCCGATCCCGGGCGGTCTCACGCGTCCGGCCCTGCAAGGGGCCAACCAAGGCTGCCCGATCCCGAGCGGTCTTACCGTGGCTGGCCCCCCGAAGTGCCGGCCAAGGCCCCCCATCCCAGGCAGCCTCCCGGCGGCCTTCCCTCGCAAGGGCCGGCCAAGGCCGCTCGGATCCGGGCAGCGTCGTCGCGGTCGGGCCCTATGAGGGCCGCCCGAGGCCGCCCACCCCTGGGCAGCCTCTCCTCGGCCAGTAACTCCTCCCGATCGTCGCCTGTGCAGAGGGGAGGCGACCGACCGCCCGCGCCGGCGTCGCCGGGCCGCCATTCTTCGCGGGCGGGCCTTCCCTCGGCCCAAGGGAGAGGTTGTCATTTCCCAAAAGTGACGATCTGTGTGATCATTTGTGAGCGATCTTATTGGCCGGTCTGGTAGTTATTAGGGAACATTACCGGACTGCTCTCGTTAAAATCTATAAATAGGCCCAGTTCTACTTAAAATGGGCTTTTTTTCTGGTTCACTCCGTTTTACTCATTTCTCTCTGCAGGATCTATGTTCAAGACCGCCACCACAAAGCAAGGCGAAGGCTGCAAAGACGAGAAGAGGTTCGTGAGAATACAAGTCAAGAATGAGACGCGTGAAGCCGCCTTCACCGTCACGTCAAGACAACTCCAAAGGAAGGAAGCGTCTGCATCTCCTGGGAACACACATCGGAAGACCGCCAAAACAGCACAATGGACGGTGGCACTCGTGGCTCATTCTCCTCCCCTCTCATAAACTGTAACAAGTTGCGGCCTGTCGTCCTCGCTTTCCTCCCAGAAGCTCTGTAAGAAATGCTCATATAGTGGAAGTTAGGTCGGTAGAAGAGGACTTGGGGATGAAAGTCCGCCCAATTGGTGTAGAGGATTCAGAGATTCAGCAGTTGTGGAACAAAGAGGTTATTCTCGTGAAGGTGTGATGGGACAACTGCGGGCGTGAAGAGTTCTCTTGGGAGCATAAGCAAGCAATGCGGGAGGACTTCCCGGAATTCTTTACTTCATGTATGCTTTTGTTTAAGTGCATGCTTAATTTCGAGGACGAAATTCTTTTAAGGGGGGAGGAGTTATAACACCCCAGTTTTCAGATCTTGAGTGTCTAGAAGCTATCGCCCATCGGTAGCTTAGCGTTGAGTAGGCAGGCACTAAGTACCGCTCAACAATAGCCCTATTTCGTTGAGCGTCGAATGAGAGATCCGTTCGTCGAGTGCTGGAGTATTACTGCCCGGCGATAGTAGCTATCGCCAAGAGATAGCCATGTTTCATCGAACGTCGAACGAAGGGCCCCGTTCGTCAAACGCTGAGGTTTTAAGAAAACTTCAAGTTCTCGAGAAAAATACTACCGCATGGCGTTATCCTTATCGCTGGTGTTTGCGTGACATTATTTTTATGCCTTCGGCTCGGGAAGCTATCGCTCGGCATTAGCGTTAACGCACGACGATAGCGGACGGGAGCAGATTCGTCGTTTCGCTTGTTAGTCGTCCAATTTCTTTTAGGATTTGATCCTAAGCCCCAAGACTTTCCCCCAGAGTGCATATATAGGTCGGAACGGTTATTTCCCCTCATTTTTCTCAAAGTGAGATTTAGGGTTTGGAAGAGAAAGGTGGGAGGAGGAGGAAGAGAGCTTTCTCCCGCCATTGATGGAGCTTTCACTCTGACTGCCGATTTTCCACGTCTTCAAGTTTTAGTCTCAGTATCTAGTTTATCTTTGAATGTTGGCACGCTCAGTCGCTCACGGGGTAAGACGGTTGAGTAGGCTCGGTCTACCAAGAGTGTCGCGTCGTTCCCCAACATATTAGCGTCGTCTGTGGGAATGCAAGTTCCCAAGAGCTTCAAGAAGGCATAGAGGCTAACACACCCCACATCGTCGTACTAGTTAGAGGAAGAAATGGTCGGGCACAACATTCGAACAACTCGGGGGGGGGGGGGAGGGGGGGTCGACACATCAGTTGCGCGCCGAGCTTGGCCAGTCATACTCCCTTGTCAATGCACCATAGCAAGAGGAAGACGTTGTCGCCCTGGATGCTACTTTTGTTGGGAGAAACAACCGTTTGGGGGAGCACCTCGCGAAACTGCTCTCCCTCCTCAGAGGCATGACCTCCACCCAGACACCCGCACGAGTACCAGCCCTAGTGAACGTGCTACAAGCTCAGGAGGAGGAATATCTCAAATCCTTGCAAGAAACCAGCAGTGAGCATCCCGCCCGTCAGGCCAGGGCTGTCGGGAACGGTCTCCTCCATCAGCTCTAGGGGATAGAAGCCCCTGAGGATTTAGCATGGGGGATGACCCGAGAAGAAGTAAGAGAAATGTTTGAGGAAGAGTTCAGCCAAGTCAGTCGTCGAGGCGCGCAAGTCCGCCGCTAGTGCCAGAGGCGCTGATATACCTGGTCCCCTTAGGAGTCAAGCTTACAAGCATTGAATCATACGACGGGATCGAAGATCCCTTGGAGCATGTAAATCACTTCACCACAACCCTCTACATCTACAACGTGCCCGATTAGTTGCTCTGCCAACTCTTCCGCGCCACATTGAAAGGACGGGAGAGAAAGTGGTACCACTCACTCAGAGAAAGAACCATCCGAAACTTTGCCCAGCTCACCCACCATTTGTTGGATCAGTTCATTGATAACCTCCGCATTGTAAAGGATCCCTTCTTCCATCGGTTCACCACAGAAGCAAGGAAGATCCTAGTGGTGGAACCGGAACTCTTGTGTGGGGTCTTCCTCGGGGGGCTCTAGCCAGGGTTTTACTCTATATTAATAAGGGAGATGGTCCCAAACTACCCAGGCTTTGTGCACAGAGTCAAAGTTCAGATAGTGGCCAACGAGGCAATTGCGGCCCATCAAAGACAGTTAAGAGGAACAGAGAAGAACCGACCCCCAAGATGTTAAGTTGAGCGCATGGGCAACCCCTACCTGCAGGATCATTGCGAGTACCCACCCCCAGGTGATATCAGGTGTACACACCTCTCAACACCTCACGTGCTATCGTGCTTTATGTAATTCACGATGACCCATCACAACAGATGCCCCAAGAAGTTCCCGTGGGAAAAGGGAATTGGAGAAAATACTATGAATTTCACAAAGGGACATGATATTCAACAAATGTGTGTATCATGTTAACGGGAGATATCGAACGACTCATCCGGCATGGGGTTCTCGGGAGGTTTCTTCAGGACCAAACAAGAGGCAGGCCAGCCCAACAGAGGAGGGAGCAGCCACCCGCACATCAAGAAGCGCCCGGGGGCAGGTAAGTAGTGGGAATAGTCGAGACCATAGCTGGGTCTCCATTTGCCATGATAAATTCAATCGCTCAGAGTGGGCCCAGTCCTAACACACCAACAAAGGAAAACATCAGCTTCGGAGATGAGGACCTCAAGGGACTGCTGACACTACACTAGGACCCGCTAGTTACAACGTCCTAAATAGGAGACCCGAGCTTCCTCGTCAAGTGGATACTAGTAAATAACGGAAGCTCGGTCAGTGTACTGTTCATGTCGGCCATTCGAGGAATGCACATCCCCAAAGAGAAACTCCAGCCAACGGTTGGCCCGATCTACAGAATTAATGGAGGACCAGCGCTAGTGGAGGGAACAATCACCCTCCCAGTTACCTTGGGAGAAATCCCAAAACAAGCAACTCAATAGGTTCAGTTCGTGGCAGTAGATACAGAGTCGCCATACAATGCGATCTTCAGCCCCCCACTCCAGGCAGCGTTTGAGCAATTCCATCAATTCCCCATCTGGCCATGATGTTTGCCATATCGACAGGAGACATAGTCACAAAGGGAAACCAGGAAGCAGCCGGGACATGCTACCTATAATAGATGCAGCCCGGGGAAGGAGCAACTTCATATACCGTCAGGACGCGAGGAAGTGGGTCAGGAGGGCCCTAGAAGAAACTTCATGACAAAATGGTCGCAGTGTCATTATTGAAACTAAAAATCGGTCTCTGTGGAGTTCGGGATCCCCAAAGGGGTGTGGCCTCACACTTACTTTCCTTAGACTAGGAAACCAGATCAAAGATTTTGAAACCTAGGAACATAACTAAGATCTCTGTGAGGAGGACCCACCTCACACCCAGAAGATTTAAGATTACTTCCCCTCACATGCCAATACTGAGCTTGGGCACCTTGGAGAATGCTCCAGGCTTGTTAAGAAAAGCCTGAGAAAGAAGAAATCAAGGGAGTTTATCCCTCTAAATGTGCCCCCTCAGTTCTATTTATAGATTTCCAAATCTGGTCCGCCAACAATGTAACTTCGTTGTCCAAAAAGACTAATTGCAGACCAAATTGGTATGCTAATAGCGTAACTCCGCTGTCCTGAAAAGCTAATTGCAGACCTTTGAGGGCATCCATGTCATTTTACCACTAGATCCCACTGTGCGAGTGGCCTATAGAAGTATCATTCGCCTGAAGAAATGAAAGCGGGAGGAGCCACGCATTCGCCCCCCAGGCGAGTGCGGGAATTACTCATCATTCATCCATCCCGACGAGAACCTTCTCCAACAAGGTGTCGACCTTGGGCGAGTGCGTGATGAAGATCGCACTCTCCTGAGGACCTGAATGACCCTTTCGGACTGGACAAAAGCTCCTTAGGGCGCGTGGCGAGTGCAGGCCTGCCTACCTAACTCGCCATTCTGTCTATCTAGAACCTAAAGATCCTCTTGAAATGCCTCGACCTTGCCGAAAGGGCCCACTCAACGGATACATGGTTGTACACAATAATGGAGCTGGAATCGCTAAAGAATGCCAAGAAGTACAACGCCTAACTGGGAAGCTTGCGGGGCTGAGCAGGTTTCTTTCCCGGGCAGGGGAGAAGTGTTCACCTTTCTTCTGGATATTGCAGGGGAATCAAAAGTTCGAATGGACTAAGGAGTGTGAAGAGGCTTTCCAATCTATGAAGGATCAATTCATCAAGGCTCCTCTACTCCAAGGATCCAAAGAAGGTGAAGTCTTGACCCTATACCTCGGAGTTGGGGAGGAGGTTGTAAGATCCGTGTTGGTCCAAGAGGAGGGGAAGAGGCAGGTTCCAATTTACTATGTGAGTCGGGTCTTGAAGAAGGCGGAGCTCAGGTATCTGATCCTAGAGAAGCTAGCATTTGCTTTGGTCTTGTCTGCTCAGAAGCTTCGACCTTACTATTAAGCTCACTCGATTCGGGTGGTGACCGATCATCCGCTACGTGGCATCGGAGTGGAACTTTCTGGAAGGTTGGCAAAGTGGTCAGTGGAGCTAAGCGAGTTTGATATTTCCTTCATCCAGGGTTTGCTAGTTAAAGTTCAAGGAGTGGCAAACTTCTTGGCATATTGTGTGGTGGAGTCGGAAGAGGTAGGTCCGAGCTGACCAGTAGCTTGGAAGCTGCTAGTGGATGGAGCATCGAGAGACATTCCTTGGGAGCGGGGTGGTCTTGGAGAGCCCCCAAGGGACAAAGATTTAACATGTCGTAGTAATACACTTCCCTATAACCAATAACCAGGCGGAGTATGAGGCAGTCATTACGGGGATACGACTTGCTAAGGAATTAGAGGTACATGATGTGGAGGTGTTGACAGACTCGATGGTGGTGGCCTCGCAAATCAAAGGGGAGTTCGAGGAAAGGGAGCCGACCCTGCAACGATACTTGCTCAAGGTAAGAACCTTATTGGGGGGTTCTGGACCTTCTCCATTCGACATGTACCATGAGGAGAGAGTGTTGCAGCAGATCGAATAGCCAAGTTCAGTCTAAGCTCGGGAGGGATCATGACAGACTTGTTCCGACCATCCATAAAATTGGATGAGCTAATGGAGGTAGACCAACGTCCCTCGTGGAAGGACCCATTTATCACATTTTAACCACCAATGAGTTCTAGGGGGAGGACGCAGACAAGAAGAGCTTCAGGCATAAATTAGCATACTATCTGTTGTGCGAGGGAGAACTATTCTGGAAGACTCTCTCACGGTTTCCTGCTAGATGCGTGTCAGAGGAGGAGGTTCCAAGGATCCTTGAGGAAGTGCACTCAGGAGAATCTGGAAGCTACTCGGGGAGCAAGACCCTAGAGGGCAGGATAGTTTGACAAGGATACTTTTGGTCGGCCTTGGGCAAGGATGCAGAGGAGTTCTTGAAGAAATGTCTCAAGTGTTAGCTGTTCGCGCCACTCCAGCTCCTGCCCGCCCAGAGGCTCAAGAGTAGCACGAAATTATGACCATTCGCAATTTGGGGAATAGACTTTGTGGGACCTTTTCCCCGGGCCATGGTCAAAGGATATTTCTTTTAGTCTTGATTGATTATTTCTCAAAGTGGTTGGAAGTTAAGGCCCTAGCCAAGGTGAATTCTCAGGTGGTTCACAACTTTGTATGGGGAGAGATCGTCTGCCTCAAGCTATAGTCACTGATAACGAGCCGCAATTCGCTAGTGAGGAAGTTCATCAGTTTATGTGGTCAGCTCGGGATTGATCTCAGGTTTGGGTCGGTCCATCACCTCTGGAGTAACGGGCAGGTGGAAGGGACAAATAAGATTATCGTGAACCTATTGAAAAATAAGGTGAGAATTCTAAAGGGAAGCTGGGTAGAACAGCTCCTGTCAGTTCATTGGGCCCTAAGAACCACGCCCAACACTGCCATAGGCAAACTCCGTTCAGGCTTTCATTTGGCTGCGAAGCCGTGCTTCCCGTAGAATTCGAGGTCAGGTGGACGTTGTGATATCTTGAAGTTAAGTCACGAGTAGCTCCTGATGTCAGGCTCTCACCTAGCTGGCAGGTCTGAAGGGCCCTCAGTGGACATTGTTATATCTTGAAGTTAAGTCCCAAGCAGCTGCCGCTGCCAGGCTCTCACCTAGCTGGTAGGTCTAAAGGGCCCTCAGTGGACGTTGTGAAATATCTTGAAGTTAAGTCCCGAGCAGCTCCCGCTGTCAGGCTCTCACCTAGCTGGAAGGTCTGAAGGGCCCTCGATGAACATTGTGATATCTTGACGTTAAGTCCTGAGCATCTCCTGCTGTCAGGATCTCACCTAGCTGGTAGGTCTGAAGGGACCTCGGTGGACGTTGTGAAATATCTTGAAGTTAAGTCTCGAGCAGCTCCCACTGCCAGGATCTCACCTATCTGGCAGATCTGAAGGGCCCACAGTGGACGTTGTAATATCTTGAAGTTAAGTCCCGAGCAGCTCTCGCTGCCAGGCTCTTACCTAGCTGGCAGGTTTGAAGGGCTCTAGGTGGACGTTGGGATATCTTGAAGTTAAGTGCCAATGGTTTTGCTGTCATGCTCTCACCTAGCTGGCAAGTCTGAAGGGCCCTCGGTGGACGTTGCGATATCTTAAAGTTAATTCCCGAACAGCTCCCACTGTCAGGCTCTCACGTAGGTGGCAGATCTGAAGGGCCCTTGGTGGATGTTATGATATATTGAAGTTAAGTCTCGAGCAACTCCCGCTGCTAGGCTCTCACCAAGCTGACAGGTCTGAAGGGCCCTTGGTGGACGTTGTAAAATATCTTCAAGTTACGTCCCGAGCAGCTCTCGCTGTCGGACTCTCATCTAGCTAGCAGGTCTGAAGGGCCCTCGGTAAATGTTGTGAAATATCTTGAAGTTAAGACCCGAGAATCTCCCGCTGCCAGGCTCTCACGTAGCTGGCAGGTCTGAAGGGCCCTCGGTGGACGTTCTGAAATATCTTGAAGTTAAGTCCCAAGCAGCTCCCGCTGCCAGACTCTCACATAGTTGGCAGGACTGAAGGGCCATCGGTGGACGTTGTGATATCTTGAAGTTAAGTCCCAAGTAGCCCCCGCTGTCAGGCTCCCGCTGGCTGATAGTTCTAAAGGACACTCAAGAACATACCGAGAGGAAAACCCTAAGAGAAACTCTACCTCAAAGTTCTTGCCAATCAACGAGGTTGGGAGTTGGAAGAATCTTTAGAGAACAGCAAATTAAGTTCTGAGGAGGACCTGCCGATAAGGGTCTAACTAGTCAATGGGGAGACCATTCAAAGGTAAGCTAGGGAAAGAGCCAAGGCCAGGGCGTGAACAAAGCGGGTTAAAGGGTGCAGGAAAATGCGAATGCTCAGGGATAAATCGTGCTAGTCGAGCATTATTATCGTGTGAGAGCTAATGTGATAAGAGCGACGCGAGACCTAAAATCTAAGCGTCAGGTTCGCGAAATCAATGTTTCATAATGATGTGATGGGATAAGATTCTGTGAAATGTCTTGCTCAGAAATTGCAAAGGTAAAAATCACAAGTTAAAATTAAATCATGGGTCGAGTACGGTTTCTCATGACAGATCAATCAGAACTAAAGTGAAAAAAAGATAGAGAAATTTAACAGCATAAAAGTTTAATTTATATGCCATTGAAGAATGATATATCTCGCAAAAAGGGGCATGGCCCGCGAAGTAAAATACAACGAAAGAAAATTGAAAAAGGCGAGAACTTTAGGGCGGCGATGCCGACTCCTCGCTCTCACCAGAGATGTCGCCAGCACTGTCCTCTGGCTCAAGGATTGACAAGAACAGTTCTGGGACCCGGTACTTGGCAGACACTTTCGCGCCCTCGCCATTCAGTAGGCCGACTCTCTGCATCACTTGAAGTGAGTGTCTTGTCTCCGTGATGGCGTTCTCTTGCATCATCAGCTCAAGCTCGTGTTGGGAGTGCAGTTGAGACTCTTTCTTCTCGGGAGGGAGAAGGGGAAGTAGCGAGTCGATCAACTGTTTATTCTGGGCCTTCAGCCCCTGGTTCTCCTCCTCAAGATGGGCTACAGCTAAGCAGCGGTCGCAACATCCTGCAAAAAGATGAGCTAGACGGAGAAAGGAGTTCAACGAATGCACTGGGTGGGAGAAATCTTACCACTCTACCCACTCGCCCGACGAGATTTTGCTCGGTAGCAGCTAGCTTCTGCTTCAGAATCGTCACTTCCTCAGATAGTATGGCTCGCAAGTTGCCGACATCTGCCATGTTTCGCGATAAAAAGATGCCACAGTGAGCTATCATGTGGGCGAGCTCGATGACACAGAGTTGGGCTCGCGTGCTCTCATAAGCGAGTGATTGCATGGTCGCGTCATCATAGTAGGCAGCACTGTCCTGCCCGTACAGCCCGAAGGCAAAGGCGTAGGCTTGGCTAGTGACGGTCTCGCCCTCTTGTGTGGAGGGGAGTATAGTAGAGATGGAGGCCTTGTTGGCCTCTCGGTCCCAGAGCAACAGAGGATCACTGACATCATTCAGTAGCTTCTCTCCTAAAACAAAGTATTGGTGGCCTCTTGGCACCACCTTCCCCACTGACGCAGCTGAGGTTCCGCAAATCTCGCTGGTCTTCTTTCCCATGGTCTCACCCGCGACCAGGGTACCCGCGGGAGGAGCCGAGATGACCTCTTTGACTTTGGCAAAATCTGTGGTCTTGGACTTCTTGAGGAGCGGTGAGGGAGGGAGTGCGTCAGGCTTCTGCTTCTGGCTGCTGGTTTTTGGCAGCGGTTTTTATCAACTCCTGCAGGCCTCGGTGGATTACTCTGTGCGTGCATTACCAGGGGTGAGTGATGTACTACTCACATAAGGTGGATTGAGGGGAAGGTCTCGTGCACCCAACACATGTAGTAATTAGCCAAACTTATGGAATCTTTTTAGTTAAGAGAAAGGGAGAGAACTATCTTCCCGATAAGTACGGGTAGGAGTGAGTCGACGTTCCTCCTCAGATAGGGAACATCAGATTCCTTTTGGAAAAGGAACTGGTGGAGCTTGGACTCGTGACCACTGAGAGTGGGAGGGTGGTAGGTTGATTCCTCCTGCTGGACAAGTGAGAGAGGGAGGTTGTTGAAATCACCTGATACAAAAATAAACTTACGGATCCAATTATAGTTCTTGTTAGCGAGACCCACAGCTTTAAGGTTGTTGCCTAAGAATAATGTGATCTTGTCCCTCTTGGCGAGAAGTTGAAGAGTTTGCAGAAGACTGGGAGACTGAATTCAATCCGCTCCTCTCGCAGGTAGCAAACGAATGCTACCAGTAGGGCTATAGAGTTGGGATTAAGCTGTGCAGGAACAGCGCCAAAATATCGCAAGGCCTGGCGCACCTCAGACCAGATTGAGAGACATAGCCCTACCTTGAAGTGTTCGGCAGGTATGGCGAGTTTGTTCGGCGAGAATGATTTATCGACTCATCCCTCCCCAAAAGACGTGTCGACAAGCCAGGCGGGACATAAAGCCCTTATATCGCTAGAAATTCCACCTCGGACAAGTTGCAATTCATCAACGGATAGTCGGCGAATGCTGCGGCGCACTTGGTTTGGTCGTCGGTATCGCTCGTCATCTCGCAAGAAGAGTAAAGAAAGCGTAAAAGTGCGAGTGCAAAAGAAGTTAGGAGAGTTGGAAGCTATCAAAGCAGTGGTTAATACGGTAGGTGGGAGGGTTTATTTATAGAAAATTTTGGGCGGGAAGGATCCATGGGGGAAAACGTGTGGATATACAATTTGTCGCATCCTATATTGGACTTTGTTTCGCTCCTGCATTGCCCCACTCGCCGCCGAGATCGAGCTAAGCGCTGTGTTCCGGATTTAAAAATAGCAGTTCAGTAATAAAAAAATATCATATGCGAGATCAAAGGAAGAGTATATAATAAGAATGTGCATTCGGCACATGTTCAATCAACAGAATTACTATTACAAAACGATTAGAAAAAGACAGGGTAGGAAGGCGAGTGCCGGTAGGCACGCCAGGTGCCATTACCACCATCCCTGGCCTCTACTCCCCGCCCTGGGCAACATGCAAGAATATTATAGCGTGTGAATGGACTGCAGCTCCTGCTATGCAAGGCGTTGTTGATCTTCAGCTTGCACAATGTGGATCCCGGGAAAGTCCGTCCTACTACTGGCTTCCCCCCAACCCGGCAATCAACTGCGAGCAGTTGTTCTCCAAGCAGAGTAGTCGTTCCTCGATAGAGTTTTGGTTCACCTGGATCCGGCTGTAGATCTCACGCATCATCAGAGTGGTCTTTCAGAATAGTTTGGTCATCTGCCGCTTCAGCACCTCGGCATCCTTCGGGTCACCCAGGGTGGCGGCGATTGAGTCAGGATATGGGGGAGGCGAGAAATCCTCCTCGTCGATGTCAACATCAGTCGACGAGATCTCCCGGTAGCCTGCAACGAATAGTTTTAGATAATTAATTTTCGCTCCTTTAGGGGAAGACGAGTGTGGTTTGTTACCTAGTTCAGTGCCCGCATCTCTACCTGAGGGTCGGTGGGAAGTGTTGGTCCGCCCTGCGAAGGAAGTATCGAATGTAATATGCCCCTTTCCGAGCCCTGGGCACAAAGTCTCCTGTTTGGCAGCATGAATGTTGTCTTGAGGTAGAAGGTTGGGAGCTTCATTCGCTGGGGATGGCGGGCTAGAGGCGGGATCTAGAGGCGTCGGGAGAGCGGGAAACTTGGGCATTAAAGCACCTATTCCCGTGGTCCCAAAGGCGGGAGCTGCGAAAGACGTGGTTAGGCAAGTTGATGAGAGACGGACGTGTAAATGGTAACTTACTCGGGGTTTGCAGAAGTTCATTTGTTTTGTCTTGAGAATCGATCTCGAGATCCATCTTGTCACTCGCAGCTTCAAGCGAGTGTGGCTTGGTCTTCAACATCTCCTCCCCCATGTTTTTATCTTTGGAAAGGATTTGCGAGTGGAAACAATAGAGCCTATTTTTCATCCTTGAAGTAGGCGAGGAGGGGGAGCAGGTGATGGTACTTGTGGGATCCCAGAGTGTGACGGAGTCTGCGGGATCGACTCGTTCCTTGTCAGGTATAGCCTAACCATCTTGGCCTTTTTATTTTGGGGGGGGGGGACTCAGAGCTTTCCGAGCAAGACAAGGAGCGAATGCAGCAACTGAGGATTTAGCCTCTACTCTCGCGGCGGCAAGGCGATCCTGGGCTTCTTTCGAGAGCGACATCGAGTGGGAGGCGAGAGAGAGTGTGTTGAAAAAATTGGAAAGAGCAAGTATTATCTACCTGTGATTGGATATTTATAGCACTATGGAGGGGCCCACCAAAGATTCCCTCTAGGTCAGCAAACACTCATTGAATACTTAAAGTTAGACTTTTCTTTCCGAGCATGAGACTAACTCACAAAAAGTGGGGATTGTGTACAATCCCATATTCGCTGAGTGAGCTCTTTTGTCAAGTTCAAGGCATTTCAGGAGGATCTTCAGGTTCAGGATAGACAGAATGACGAGTGAGGTACGCAGGGATGCACTCGCCCCACGCCCTAAGGAGCTTTCGACCAGTCCGAAAGGGGCAGTCATGTCCTCAGGTAAGTGTGATCTTCATCACACACTCGCCCAAGGTCGGCACCTTGTTGCGCAAAGGAGAAGGTTCTCTCCAGGATGGGTGAGTGATGAGTAATGCCCGCACTCGCCTCGGGGGGGGGGGGGGGCGAATGCATGGCTCCTCCCGCTTTTGCTGCTTCAGGCGAGTGATACTTCTATAGGCCACTCGCTCTGTGGGATCCTTAAGTAAAATGACCTAGATGCCCTCGAAGGTCTGCAATTAGCCTTTTAGGATAGTAGAGTTACGTTGTTGGAAGACCCATTTGGTATGTAATTAGCCTTTCATGACAGCGGAGTGCTGATGGACCAGGTTTGAAAATCTATAAATAGAACCGAGGGGGCACCTTTGGATGGACAGACTCTCTTGTTTTCTGCTTTATCGGGCTTTTCTTAGCAATCCTAGAGCATTCTCCAAGGTACCCAAGCTTAGTATTGGTTTGGGAGGGGAAGCGATCTTAGATCTTTTGGGTGTGAGGTAGGTCCTCCTCACTGAGATCTCGGTTCTGTTCCTGGGTTCCTGAATCTTTGATCTGGTGTCCTAGTCTCGGAGAAGTGAGTGTGAGGACACACCCCTTTGGGGACCCCAAACTCCACAAAGACCAATTTTTGATTTCAACAGTCATTTCACACTTTGTTTTCTGAACATCGTTGAACTATTTTCTTTAAGCAAACAACAACTAACTTTATAAAGTTGCAATCTAGTTCTCGCGCGCAAACAATTTTTGTTTTCGATAACTATTGTGCTGTGATTGCTCTTAATATTTCTTTTACAGGGACACATTCCGGGTCTAACCCTCGACAAAACAACAAAGACGAACCCCCGCGAACCTCCTACTGTCATGGATTGGAGGAATGTCCCTCTCCCATGCAGTGGATTGAAATAAATGCTCGGGTTCGCCCTTCACCGTCTCCTCGGAACCACGTCCCAACGACCTCCCACTGCCGACGATTGAAGGTATGTCCGCTCTGCAGTAGGTTGAGACATTGCCACGGCCCGCCCCCTCATGCTTTCCACCGATTTGAAGGAATTCCCTTCACCATCTCCTCGGGACCACGTCCTAACGACCTTTCACTAGGGACGATCGAAGGTCTGCCCTTCTCACCGTAGTAGGTTGCGGAGCCACTAGGGCCCGCCCCCTCACACTCATCACTGTTTTGAAGGTCTGCGCTTCACAACATGGGGCTACGTGCACGTGTGCATGGTCCCATTTCACGTGCCGGAGCACGGCCCTAGGCTGCGCGCAGGCTTTCGCGCGATCGGGCAGTGCCATGTACGCACTCGTGCACAGCCCGAAGTCCTGCATTTGGGGAGTGTGCTTGCGCGACTTTGTGATTGTGTATTGGTACTCGTGGAAGGCGGGCACGTGCACAAGTGCGGTCGACGGTCAGGGATACGCTTGTTGAATTCGCGATTCGACTGGACCGGTCAAAAGAAACCTCATCAATTATTAAGCCATTTTAGATCGATCTTGTTCGACCCCCTGAAGGGCGACCTCAAGAACTTACGCTGACAAATTTCTGTTCAAACGTACCTTAACGAGTTCGATGTTCTACTGCACCGGGTCAACATCCCAGAAGAGCATGCATTTAGCTTTTGTTTGGTGAGTCTTCAAGACGACATAGGGTATGGGGTGCGCATGTTCCAAACCGAAGACGTTGTTGGAAGTCTTTCTCTAGTGAGATTGCACGAGCAACGGTATGCTCTGGGATGTAGGAAAATGGGGGCAGGCAATGCTACCCCATTGGAGAGACCCCGACAGTGCCAAAAGCTTGCGTCAACAGAGATGGATGAGAAGCATCTCAAAGGGCTTTGTTTTTGGTGCGATGACAAGTTCACGCAAGGACATAAATGCTTAGATAGGCAGCAGTCACATGCGTTGGGTTTTTGTCTGACGATGAGGAAGGAGATCAGAATGAAATTTATGAGGAGGAAGTTCAAATATATCAAAAACTGGAAGAGGATCAGCCAATGCCACAATTATCAATACACGCTCTGACGAGCATCCCTCACTTTTACACTATACGGGTAACGACGCCGTATCAAAGACAATCCATAAATATTTTGATTGATTCTGGGGGAACACATAATTATTTGGACAGCTCCGCTGCCGCTAAACTTTAGTGTAAACTAACTTTCATTCCTTCCTTCAGTGTTGTGGTGGCCGATGGAAGAGTATATTCAGCTCACGCAAGGTGGTGGATTTTCTACTGGCATACGCAGGGCGTGGTATTCGCAGCTGACATATTAATCCTTCCTTTAGGTGGTTGTGAAGTGGTGCTCGACATTCAATGGCTCGTTATGTTAGGGGTCATCTAGTGAGACTTCAACAACTTAATCATCGATTTCATGAGTCAAGGGAAGAAAATATCGCTTCATGGCTAAAAGAATCTCATGAGTACCTGGATAAAGCAGCAAAGGATGCAAAAATTACTAGAGAAGTCGGGTCAGATATGCATGATGGCCCTTTGTAATATTCAAGAGGTTATGCCAGGGAAGCGAGCATAGGAAGCTGACTACTCTCCCACATGTGTTCACTCCGGACCCAATCTGAACCAGGAAGATGCCTGTTAACCCAGAAATCGGCGATCCTTCCCAAGGTGGCCAGCTGGCTCATCGTGACCCTTAGATTCTCCCTTTTGATCGCGATGGGTCCCAGCGTATGCGGACAGTTTTCCCTATCCGCCTAGGTTTCCTAGCAACCGCGTGCCCTGCAGGACGGCGGGCTGTTCCCATGGCTCACCCTCGCGGGACATGCGGTTAGGTCTACTAATCGTGCAGTGCTTTTCCTTGCAGGAGTTCGCCAACAGCACCACCGGGAGCGACCTCCTAATCAGCCCAAGGAGCGGCAGTCTCCTGCCGCCATCCGTCGGGGTCGCCCACCAGGGGCGACCTCCCTGCTGCCCGAGAGGCGGCGGCCTCCTGCCGCCGTCCGTCGAGGCCGCCCACCCGGGGCGGCCTCTGCCCGCCAGCCGGGCAGACTCCCCCTGGAGTCCGCCCAGGCCACCCGCAAGGGGCGGCCAGGCCCGCCGGGCGGACTCCCCCTGGAGTCCGCCCAGGCCGCCCGCTAGGGGGCGGCCCCGGCGACCAGCCGGGCGGACTCCCCCTGGAGTCCGCCCAGGCCGCCCGCAAGGGGGCGGCCAGGCCAGCCGGGCGGACTCCCCCTAGAGTCCGCCCAGGCCACCCGCTAGGGGGCGGCCCCGGCGACCAGCCGGGCGGACTCCCCCTGGAGTCTGCCCAGGCCGCCAGCAAGGGGGCGACCGGGCCAGCCGGGCGGACTCCCCCTGGAGTCCGCCCAGGCCGCCCGCTAGGGGGCGGCCCCGGCGACCAGCCGGGCGGACTCCCCATGGAGTCCGCCCGCAAGGGGGCGGCCAGGCCCGTCGGGCGGACTCCCCCTGGAGTCCGCCCAGGCCGCCCGCTAGGGGGCGGCCCCGGCGTCCCGCCGGGCGGACTCCCCCTAGAGTCCGCCCAGGTCGCCCGCTAGGGGGTGACCTCCAGCTCTCTGCAGGAGGATCCGCTTGCTTCATCAGTCAAGGTGGCGGACGCAAAATCTCAGTCTGCGGAGTCCGCGCAGGTCGTCATGCTGATGTCACTGGGCCCCGCTTCTTCAAGAACTTCCCTGGGCCTATAAATACCCCCTGAAGCCTCTCATTCAGGGATCCTGGTGGTGGAGACAAGTCTTGTCAGCTGCCCCTGCGGACTCCGTTTTCCAGTCCGTCATCACCTCTCCAGCAAGCTCAGCGGACTCAGTTTCCTGTCCGCGCAGTCCTCCACAGCTCTTCAGCAGCTTTCCAGCAGACTCTGCAGACTCAGTTTCCCAGTCCTCCAGCAGCTAGCAGACTATTTTACTTAGTCTCTGGCAGCTTCTCTCCTCTGCTTTCTGGCATTTTATTCTCTCTTAGCCGCCAGCTTCTCCTTGTACCCCTTTTATTGATTTGTTGTAAAGATGTACTTGTAAGCTTGTAACCTCTAGCTTTTAATAAAAGGAAAGCCCGTCGCAGGAGTGGCATTTAGGCCGCGACGGGCGAAGTGTGTTGTTGCCGCTGCTAGCGGCCCCCTCTTCTCTCCTCTGCTCAGCAAGCCTTGCTCCTCTGCCAACAAGCCTTGCTCCTCTGCTCAGCAAGCCTTGCTCCTCTGCTCAGCAAGCCTTGCTCCTCTGCTCAGCAAGCCTTGCTCCTCTGCTCAGCAAGCCTTGCTCCTCTGCTCAGCAAGCCTTGCTCCTCTGCTCAGCAAGCCTTGCCCTCAGCTCAGCTCAGCTCTCCTCGACTTTCAACCTGCAAGTGCAACTGTTGCGATTACTATCTGCTCGACCGTTCCCGGTCTCCCTCCTCTTCCCCTCTTGATCAACCCTCTCTGTTGATCAAGGCTCGCCTCTTCTCTCAAGCCTCTCCCTTCCTCCGCAACCTTCTCCTTCCTCCTCACCTAGCCTGTGAGGCCCAATCACCCCCTCGGTGATAGCTGTCCCCCCAGTGCCGTTTTCGCGCATCAACATTTGGTGCGGTGAGCGTGGACCCGAACAGCTCACGCGCAAACCTTCAGATCAGAACAGGCAGTGAAAGCAACAACTAATCATGTCAGACCATCAGTCAGCCGAGAACCATGCTCCAAGTCCCAGTGAAGATCCTCTCTGGGAAGCCTTTGAGCAGTCGCGTTGAGAGAATGCTCAACAGTTCCAAGCTATCAACAAAGTTCTTGCTGCTATAACACAGCGATTAGATGCTCAACCAGCAGCTGCTCCAATCAACCCAACACCAACAGCAGAGCGTCAACAAGCTTACTCTCAAGCTTGCCCGCCGTTCTATCCCCCGTACACTCCAACCTTTCCGCAAGGGCCTGCAGCTCCTTTGCGGACTCAAGATGAAGAGTTCGCTGCTCGCCATAACTTCTTCCGGGAAGCAGCCCGGGGAAGTCCAGCTAGAGTTCTCAACTTTCAGGGAAGTCATCCCTACCCTTCAGCTCCTGCCCCTGCTCCTCCTGCAGCAGCTTTTCCTTGTTATCCTCATGCTCCTTTTGCAGCTGCAGCTTATGCTCCTTTTTATCCCTATATTGTAGGAGAGCAAGAAGAACCTTCACCATTCGCGGAGAGTGTCCGCCATGAGCCAACTCCAGCAAACTTCAGAGAGCCTCGACTACCAATCTACACTGGAGATACAGATCCAGTAAAGCACCTCCAAGCTTTTGAGTCAGCCGTTGCTCTCAAGACTCTTTCAGATGCAACCAAATGTAAGATTCTCGTTACCTCTTTTGATGGGCAAGTGAGGGACTGGTTCTATGGCCTCCGTCCTCACTCCATCGCTTCCTTCCTTGATCTTTGAAGGGAGTTTCTTCTCAGATTCTCTACGTCAACTAAGAGAAAGGGCGGTCCTGAAGCCCTCTTTGAGATCAAGCAGCGCGGAAATGAGACTTGGTCTCAGTTTGTGGATCGATTCCAAAGAGAGATTTTGGACATCGAGGTTACTGACCAAGAGATGTAGCGAGTGGCTCTTATCCACGGTCTTCGTGAAGGGCCTCTCAAATTTGAAGCCAACGTCCGTGCTCCAAGGACTTATCAAGAGTTGATTGCTCTAGCCAACTCATACATCCGAGGCGAAAAGAGCAATCCAGGCTTCGTCTCCAAACTTCTATCCGAGGAGGATCCCTCCCACAAGCATCCTCCAAGGTCTCCTCGCAATCACGCCCCAACTTACTCAAGGAAGGAGAGAAGGCTTCATCGCCAGCGATACTCCTTCCCGAGCCGCGATGCTCAAGATCCATTGCTGCCGCTAGCTCGTTCTCAAACAGCAACTGTTCAACAAGAGCAAGACGATGACTTGCATGAGTCTGATCTCGACGACGTCGTGCAAGAAGTAGTCCAGATCATGAAAGATAGGGCAAACTACAAGAAGCCCTATCGGCCGACCGATCAGAGGTCTAGAAACTCAGAGCCTTATTGTGAATTCCACAAAGAATCAGGCCATCGAACAGAAGACTGCCGAGCATTCCGCCATCTTGTGCAAAGGATGCTCCGACAAGGCAAGATGCATGACTTGCTTCCTAAAGAAGATCACCCTGATCCAGCAACTTCAAGGGGCAAAGAACTTTCAGACGCTCCTCACTCCTCAAGAGGGGTGAGCCAAGTCGAAGAATTTCCTCTCCTCGTTGTTAACAGAGAAGTCGAATGCTTCGATGCCAACGACGAGGGTGTGCTGGGGAGGATTCAATGCTAGCGATGGACTTCACAGTCCTCCAAAGCTCCTTGCAACCTACAGGGGTTATCTCAACCCTTACTCTCTCTCCTTTTCAAACATTTTCATTACAACACTTCTCAGTGTTCTTTACTTGCTTTCCAGCAAAGCTTTTATTCAGGGATCCCGTACTGACACAGTTCCCTTCTTGTGTTGCTCATTCCTCTCTTCTCCCTCTCTTAGGATCGTTACGCCAATGAGATTTCGCCGAGTCTGAAACGTTCCCTCCGTAGTTTGTTCTCGCACTACCGCTTCGACCACACATGGAGGGAGTATACCCATGTGTGCAGTGGGAGCAGTTCAATCACGGGAATGGGCTTCAGACTTAGGATCCTAGCCAACATCTGACACAGAGTGTGTGCTAGGGGAGCCCCATGTGTTAGCTCTGTTGTGCGTCCTATAGGATACATTACGGTTAGGATGATCTTCGCTGGACAAGCAATGACAATCAAGCGTAGCCTTGTCTCTTTGCTCATCCTTCAACTGTGGTGGCCGAAGCACTCTCCAGTATCCTCGATCCGTGCCTTCTCGGGTTCGCAACTCCACTGATCAATACACAGACAAGATAGGCCTCTTGGCGCAACCCGTCTCGTTGATCAGTGATGCTTGTACCCAAGGCGAGAGAGCGGTCCTTCTAGCGGTCCTTCTCAGGACCTTTCCCTTGCTTTCCTCTTTTGTGCCCTCCTTGAGGATGCGCGGCCAGCCCGCTTTGAGCAGGATCATGCTCGGAATGATTTTTCGGGCAAGTGATGCATAAGGCCCACGGGGAACACCTGTGGCAGCATTCAACCCTCCTTAATCATTCCGAATATGGACCTCTTTTTCCTTTCCCCCCCTCCTTGAGGATGCGCGGCCAGCCCGCTTTGAGTAGGACTGTACTCGGGATGATTTTTCGGGCAAGTGATGCATAAGGCCCACGGGGAACACCTGTGGCAGCATTCAACCCTCTTTAGTCATTCCGGGTACAGACCTCCTTTTCTCTCTTCCCTCCTTTCACAGGTGAACAGGTTAATCCAACCTGCCAAAAGGATTTCCAGCCATGTCAACAGCTAGTGCTCGATTCATTAATCTGGACTTCGTGATAATGTTCATCGGGCATTTCTCTTGCTACTTGGTCATATCGACCCTATCTCATCAACCTTCATGGGTTATCTCAAAAAGATTTTCAGCAATCACTTTGTTTATGCTCACCTCATATACTTTGCCTGCTCAAGCTCTATCATATGGAGATTCACAGAGCTACTCATTATTCTTGCCAAAGTCTAATGGCGTCAAACATTAATCGAGTCATATCAACATTTTTGGTATGGTTCTGGTGCGGTTAACCTCGCGTCTTATTTGCTTCTAATCTCTCTCCTCACAGAGGTTAGCAAACCCTTGCAAGCCTTCTCCACAGGTACTTGCAAGCTCCATTCATATGCAAATTGTCTGCTTCTAACTTTTCTCTTTGTAGAGAACAACAGACACCTGCAAACCTCATCCAGGTACTTGCAGTTTAAATCATTATTTTATCTCTGCTGCTTACTCTTCACTTTGCAGTGGTTAGCAGACATCTGCAAGTCATTCAGGTACTTGCAGCTTATCTCTATATACAATATCTGCCTCTAACTCTCTTCTTGCAGAAGTCACCAACACTTGCAAGCTCCATTCAAGTACTTGCAAGTTACTTTCATGTACTATGCATACTCTTAACTCTTCTCTCCCAGAGACCACCAAAGATTTGCAAGTTCCTTCCAGGTACTTGTAACTCATTTTTTCTGTCCTTGTATACTCTTTTCCCTTCTCTTTTTGCAGAGAATGACAGGTGCTTGCAAGCCTCTATCAGGTACTTGCAAGTTATTATGCCTTTCTGTTTTCCCTCACTATTGTTTTGCAGAACTTTACAGGAGAAGCGCCTTCTTCGTTTTGCAAAATCAAACTCAGGTACACACTCGATGTACCACTCATACATGCTTACCCTAACTTTCCTTTTGCAGGAAAATAGACAGGAAACACCAAGCTTGTAAGGAGAGTCTTCAGGTTCTGTCTCACCTTGCTCCTCTTCTTTCGTTGGGGTGGATCACGATTTTCGTGGGTCTCCAACTTTTTCGAAGTTCCCTTCGGAACTTAAAAAAGTGCGGGGATTATGTTAACCCAGAAATCGGCGATCCTTCCCAAGGTGGCCAGCTGGCTCATCGTGACCCTTAGTTTTCCAGTCCGCGCAGTCCGTCATCACCCTTCCAGCAAGCTCAGCGAACTCAGTTTCCTGTCCGCGCAGTCCTCCACAGCTCTTTAGCAGCTTTCCAGCAGAATCTGCAGACTCAGTTTCCCAGTCCTCCAGCAGCTAGCAGACTATTTTACTTAGTCTCTGGCAGCTTCTCTCCTCTGCTTTCTGGAATTTTCTTCACTCTTAGCCGCCAGCTTCTCCTTGTACCCCTTTTATTGATTTGTTGTAAAGGTGTACTTGTAAGCTTGTAACCTCTAGCTTTTAATAAAAGGAAAGCCCGTCGCAGGAGTGACATTTAGGCCGCGACGGGCGAAGTGTGTTGTTGCCGCTGCTAGCGGCCCCCTCTTCTCTCCTCTGCTCAGCAAGCCTTGCTCCTCTGCTCAACAAGCCTTGCTCCTCTGCTCAGCAAGCCTTGCTCCTCTGCTCAGCAAGCCTTGCTCCTCTGCTCAGCAAGCCTTGCTCCTCTGCTCAGCAAGCCTTGCTCCTCTGCTCAGCAAGCCTTGCCCTCAGCTCAGCTCAGCTCTCCTCGGCTTTCAACCTGCAAGTGCAACTGTTGCGATTACTGTCTGCTCGACCGTTCCCGGTCTCCCTCCTCTTCCCCTCTTGATCAACCCTCTCTGTTGATCAAGGCTCGCCTCTTCTCTCAAGCCTCTCCCTTCCTCTGCAACCTTCTCCTTCCTCCTCACCTAGCCTGTGAGGCCCAATCACCCCCTCGGTGATAGCTGCCCCCCCGGTGCCGTTTTCGCGCATCAACAACGCCGGCCAGTTATAAGAACGTTTGGGGGGAGTTTTTCGACTTGTTTGCGGATCCCATCGGGCTTCCACTGCCAAGAGTGCAGGACCATTGCATTCCCCTCAAAGGTGGGTCCATCGAGGTGAATATTCGGCCATACGGTTACCCGCTATTGCAAAAAGAGGTGACAGAAAAATTGGTGCAGGAATTACTAGCCGCCGGGACGATTCGCCCGAGCTCCAGCCCGTATCCATTGGCCTTGATGTTAGTGAAGAAAGGTGATGAAACGTGGCGACTTTGTGTGGATTACCAACAACTAAACCATCATACTATTTGTACAACCCCTATTCGTCAAAAACGTGTCGACTTTGTGTGGATTACCAACAACTAAACCATCATACTATTTGTACAACCCCTATTCGTCAAGGATCAGCGGTCAACGATCGGCAATCAACAAGTCAACAAACAACATCAACACGTGAGGACCAGATCAGCAGTCAATGGCCAGTAGGGGTGCAAGGGGACCCTTAGATGCAAGCGCGAATCATACTCGTCAGGTCGCGAGCCCACCCAACAGTGCGGGCGAGCTTTAAAGACCTTTTTATCCAGGCGAGTTCCAGGAAGTAACAGTGACGAGCGGCAGTAATACTCGCCTAGCAGGCGACCTCCGACCAGTCACTATGTCAGGCATACTGAGCATCATCGATAGTCGTCAGTTGATACTCGCCAGCAGCTGAGTCAGGTTGCCAGATGGATGCAGTCGGTGATCATAGGGCCGAGTCTCCTCGCCTAGAGTCCCCTTCACCCAGGATTTGTCTATAAATATGACCACAGGGTACATGAATATTGACTTCAAAATTTTGAAAAAGATCTTGACCACCTCTTTTCTTGGACGTTTAACAGAGTCTTTGGGTCCTTTCTCCGAACAGACAACTCGCCAGCAATTGTCCCCCTTGTACCCTGCTCGACCATCTTTGGTTGTGGAGGGGAAGCTTCTTCTATGCATCCGGTTATGTGGTGGGACCTCCATGCCACAGCGCCTGAGGTCCTCTTAATGTTGACTAAACTCCTTAGTTTTTGCTCATCAGACCGTCTACCTTGAGCGCAGGATCAAAAACTTTAGGCTGCATTGATCCGAATTTTGGAGTAGAGATTTTCTTAGCTTCAACACTATCAAAAACAAATTTTCCATTCCATTAATTGAAGAATTATAAGACGAGTGGCATGGAGCATTATTCTTCTCGAAGTTGTTTGTGTCGGATACCATCAAGTCTGGATGGCCAAGGAGGATGTACGTAAAACGGTGTTCCGAATTCATCAAAGTAATTACGAGTTTCTTGTTATGCTCTTCAAGCTAACAAACACACTTTCAACCTTCCAAGGACTGTTGAATAATTTATTTAAGCCACAGCTGCGCAAATTTCTGTTGATTTTTTGGGGACATCTTAGTGTTCAGCAAATCATTGGAAGACCACATACAACACTTTAAATTCACCTTCCAGACATTGAGATTGCACCAATTTTTTCTCAAGCGCAACAAGTGTAGCTTTGGCCTCCAACAAATTTATTACTTGGGACATGTTATTTCTGCAGAGGGAGTAGCAACCAATCCCCTCAAGGTTCAAGCAATGGTGGATTGGCCACAACCGATAATGTTCAAGTAGTTATACGGGTTCTTGGGGCTCATAAGATATTACTTACGGTTTATCCAGGATTATGGCCTATTCGCAAGGCCCCTCACATAGGTGTTGAAGCAGAAATCCTTCCGTTGGAACCCCACGGCGGCCAAAGCCTTCCAACTCTTAAAGAGAGCTATGTTTGAACCGCCAGTCCTACGGTTGCTGGATTTCGCCACCACCTTCATCATGGAGACTAATGCAGCTGATTCGGGGGTGGGTGCTCATCCTCTCACAAGAAGGGATGCCATTAGTATACTTCAGCAAGGAGTTGGGACCCCAAAACTCGCTCCTCTCCGAGTACGAGAAAGAGTTATTAGCGATTGTTTGGCTGTGTAGCATTGACGAAATTATTTGGCTGGTTGTCACTTCATTATTCAAACCGACCATCAAAGTTTACGCTTCATTTTGGAGCAGAAAATAGCAACCTCGACGCAACAAAAATATACTACTAAGCCTATGGGTCATGACTTCCAAATACAGTATTGGAAGGGGAAGGAGAACGTGTGTGTGGATGCCCTCACACGATAGCATAACAACCCGGAAGTTGCGTGCCATGCAATGGTGACTCTCTAATCAGATATGCTGCAATGGATCAAGGAATATTGGCGGTAAGATGCGCACATACAACAAATCATCGCTGCAAAGGAAGCCCACCCAAGCTGCAAACCGCTACCAATTGCATCACAATGTCTTAAAGTTGAAGGGGCGGCTGGTGGTTGGACGGGATGAGGCTCTCAAGACCAAATTATATCAGTTGTTTTATGACGGACAAATGGGCAGTCACTCCGACATTACGACCACCTATCAAAGGCTCAAAGAATGTTCTATTGGAAAATGATGAAACCTGAAATTCATTCTTGCATCCAGTATTGCAACATTTGCCAACAATGCAAGGTGGACCATCAAAAGCCAATGGGGTTGCTCCAACCATTATTAATTCCCTAGCGTGTGCGGCAAGACATTTCCCTTGACTTCATCGAGGGCCTACCAAAGAGTGAAGGGAAAACAACTATATTAGTAATTGTGGATATATTGAGCATGCAAGCTCATTATTTTGTGGATATTTCTCATCCATACACCACCGAGTACATCACACAAGTCTTCTAGGGTTCTGTCGCCCACTTACGAAGGCAGCACAAAACCATCGCAAGTCATCAGGACATTATCTTCATCAGTCAATTTTTGCAAGAAATCTTTTGCCTTTTGCAGTTCCAATTGAAGCTATCCATGACCTATCACCCACAAACAGATGGGCAAACTGAGGTGGTCAATCGTTGCCTTGAAAGCTAGTTGTGTTGCATGTGCTTCAAGTGACCAAAGAAGTGGTTTGTGTCTCTCTTGAGAAATGGTGGTACAACATGTCATTCCACATCACATCAAAAATGACCCCCTATGAAGTTGTCTGTGGGCAAGCACCTGTGCTGCACTCTCTGTATATCGAGGGGTAGACCTTGATCAATAAGGTGGATCGTTCTCTCAAGGCCCAAGAATGCATCATCTTGATTTTGATATATAATTTAGCACAAGCACAAAATCGTATGCATGTCCTTGCAAACAAGAAGAGGCGTGAACAATCCTTGAAGATTGGACTTTGGGTCTACATTCAGATTCAGCCGTACAAGCAAACAAACATGCGAGCTCATGGGTTCCATAATTTATCGCCCAAGTTTTTTGGTCCTTTCCAAGACTTAATTAAAATTAGCCTGATCGCATATCGGGTGGATCTACCTCTTAACGCCAAGATCCATCACACTTTCCACATTTACCAATTAAGGGAATATAGTGGGGAGGCTCGGACTCAATGCAATCCATTACCTTCTGCGGTTATAGTGAAGGGTACGGTGTTGGTCGAGCCAATGAAGGCCATCAACAGGAGAATTTTGCTGCGCAAAGGGAAAGTCGTCATACAGCTTTTGATCCAATAACACAACGACTTGGAAACAGAAACAGCGTGGGAGGATCTGCGTCTTTTGCAACACTGCTATCCCCACATTTCGTTCCTTGCGGGCAATGAACCTTCGATGAGGGAGGCAATGATTCATTCTCACGAGGCATGAACGGGAGAACGAAGTCAAATTTGGATGATGGAGGGCAGTTTAGTCTTTTTGCTTATTAATATAAAAACTTGTGTTGTAACCTAACGAGGAGAGCTTTTTGTGTAAGACTTGTGTGCGTGCGGGTGAGGGGATGAGAGGGTTCTTCTGCCTTACCTACTTGCTAGGCTCTTATTCCTGAAGGCGGCGATGACCATTCAGGAAGGAGATTTTCTTGTGAATGTTTTGTGATATTGTTAGTGAGAAGTAGTCGTGCACAAAAAGACCGGGCCTAGTGGGCTCGCAGAGCCCGAGCCCGACCCGAAAATAGCCCGCCTAGGCTCGGCCCGGGCCTAGGTCGGGCTCAGGGCCCATGCAAGACCCAAAAATAACGGTAATACCAGACCCGGGTCGTTGGCCCAACAACTCTTATAAGAGTCGTTAATCAACGACTGTTATAAGAGCCGTTTAATTAACGACTCTTATAAGAGCCGTTGTTTATGGATCTTATAAGAGCCGTTGTTGTACAACAACAGCTGCTGTATAGCAGTATAGCAACATCCTAGGGCCTATGCTGCACAGACTAGGCCCTAAGCTCATATTTTTAATTTTTTTTTAAAAACTATATATATACCCCCTCTGGACCCCCTCTCTCACTTTCTTCTCTCTCTCTCTTACACTCTTCTCTCTCTCTCACTCAGTCTCTCTCACTTCTCTCACTCATCCTCTCTTAATTTAAAATTTTCTTAACGCCTCGCTAGTGTCCTCTTCAACGCTAGCATGACATCATCCTACTCAACGTTAGGGTCGTCTACTCAAAGTACGCCTGTAGTGGCGAAGCACAATCGTATGACGCTAGTTTGAGAAAACTTCGATAAGGTTCAAGTTGACGCTGAATTCAAGAAGCGATACAAATTATGCTCAAAGCTACTGACCCTTACCGACAACTCGACACTAACATGACACCTTAAGTCTTGCATTTCGAAACAAGCCCCCGAGTCTAGTCAGACCCAAATTTAGGAGCAGGACAAATTTGGATGTACGATCAATATCACCAACGAGACTTGCAGATGAAACATGTCATCAAATGCGAGTGTCATTCAGCCACTACGACAACAAAGATACGACGAAATACATACATGCAGGGCTTCAACCCAAATATCAACTGATGAGTAGAGCTTCTCTTAGGCGCGGCGCCATTAAAGTCTATTTAAAATAAAAACAATCGTTAATAAATTTTTTGAAACTTTTGAAGGTCGCGTAAGTTTAACGAGTGATGTTTGGAGCAGTAGCAAAAAAGTAGAATTATCTTATATTTGTATCACGTGTCATTGGATCGATCTCGTTTCATGGGAATTAAATAAGCACGTAATATGTTTTGAATATTTCGAATACCCACAAACAGGTAAAGTTATATATAATGTAATTATTAAATATATGTAAGAATTTAAAATAAAAGATAAAATGATGAGTATTTCTTTTGATAACACCTATAACAATAGCAGCACTATTGAGTGGTTAAACGCGATTTAAAATCAATGTTAAGCGGTGCGTTTTTTCACACTCGGTGTATTTGTCATGTTTTAAATTTAGTTGTACAAGATAGTTTAACCGCCATGAAACCTTATATTGAGAAAATTTGTCTAATGCCAAGAGTCATTTATAGTTCTAGACAACGATGTTAACATATTAAATATTAAAAATAGCGTTTCAACAAAAATCACTTATTATGAAATATTATAATATGATAAATACTCATGATTTGACCAATGTCGATTGTGACGTATTAGCAAATTGTATGTATTTATTAAAATGTTTTTATAGAGTGACTATTTTTTTATCTGACGTTACTATCTGACTAGCTCACTAGTAATTGAAAATTTTAAAAATATAGCAAAATATTTAATTATTATAAGCAACATGATGAATGACTTCCATTAATTGAAATAATGGAAGATTTTTTTAAATATTATAGAGAAATATCTGCTATGTTTTCATGCGCCGTCGCTTTAAATCCGTTATTCGATGTAGACGTCGTAGAAAATTGGATAGATGAAATCAATAATAATTTAAACTTAAATTTAATTTTTGATGATTATGATAACATTGTTACCCCAAAATTTTCTTCTGTTTTTACCGAGTGTTATAATTATTATGATAACTTATATAGCTCGCGAGTTCGGGAAGAAATATCGCAACCCAAAACAAATGATAATTTTTAAAATAAAATTTTAGAATTAGCTTCCAAAAAAAGCGCGCACATCTAGTAGTTTAAATGAATTAAGATTGTACACTAAAACACAATTCTGCAATTTTATGAACATGAAGGAAATTGAAAATTTGGATCTCTTAAAATGATGGAAAAATAAAGTTAATACATATCCTTTTTGACCTATATAGTCTGTAATTTACTAACTATCCAAGTTAGTACGATAACTTCAGAGTCCGTTTTTATCTTAGTGACAGGGTTTTGAACGAGCGAAGTAGTCGACTCAACGAAAAATATCTGGAAATGTGCATCTGCTATAAGAACTATTTGGATACTATAAAGAACAAACAATATATTACAACATTAGAGGATAGCTCAAATGAGATAAAAGACGAGATGAAGACAATGAATTTAAGAGATGATTAAGCGCGTCCCACATTCATCACATAGCCAATAAAAAATGTATTTTATGTGTTTTGTTCAGTTAATGAATTTTGTAATTTTCTTTATTTAAAATTAATAACGACAATAAATTTCATTTTTTTAATTAATATAAATTGTAAATATTATTTATTTTTGTTCAATATTAATAAAAATTCAATTTTCATGTTCATGTCTTAATGTGAATTTTTTTTGTCATAATAAAATAATAAGTATAAATTTTTAATGTAATAATTCATGATTTATAAATATTTAATTAATTAATAATTAAAAAAATAAAGCCCGACCCGGCCCGGCCTAGTCCGGCTGTGAGGGCCGGATCAGGCCCCTTCCCGGGGCAGCTGCCCGAGCCTGATTTTAAGAAAGCCCGGGCTCGGCCCGGTAGATTAAAGCCCGGGCCCGTTGGACCCGATACCGGGCGCCCCGATCGGGCTTTATGCCCACGACTAGTGTGAAGTAAGCCTAATCCATGCTATTTTCTAAGTTTTGCTAACTATTTCTGGACATTGGACTGCTCCTCTTGGCATGGGGCATATCAGATCTAAGATGGAGTGTTTTGGGAGCAAAAGTCGCCAGTGGCGGGATAGTAATTGTCCCGAGACGTGCCGCCAATGGCGCTGTTTGCTCCTGCACTTGAAGCACGGAGTAGAGCCAAACAAAGCTTGAGGCTTCATTTGGCGCGGCGTTTGGAGGCCGCGTTTGCGGCAAAAGCCGCCGCAAGGCGCGGGTAACAAAATGCCCGACGGCGGTGTTTGCTGCGCCTCCACTCGCCGCGCCATGAGAAATGGAGCAAAATGGGGCGTTTCGAGCAACGACCACCCCCCTCCGGTTCGAGCAGCTGCCCGGCTCCTCCCGCGCCCCTCCAAACACCTTACCAAATGAAGCCTGAATCTTAAGGCTCCATTTGGTGCGATGATGACGGTCGTAGACGCATGAGTTAAGACATCATTCGTTAAGAATCACCTAACAAACATGATCTGTTTAAACATAAAACTTTTCTTAGATGGGCGTTAACAAATGACAATTAAACCGAGGTCGATGACCATCGCCACCTTGCCAAACGAGTTTATTCAAATGGGAAACGCGAGTGTAGCCATAAAAGATGCAATTGTCCCCTCCGGTCCACTTTGAAAAGCTTCACTCCCTCCTCCGCTCCACCGCCTGCCGCCGGTTCCCAGCAGTCACCGGCCACATCCACGCCTACCTCCTCAAATCCGGCATCTTTCAGTCACCGCCCTTCCCATCATCCCTCTTCAACGCTTACACCAAATCCGATCTCCATCACGACGCCCGTAATCTGTTCGGCGAAATTACCCACCCGGATGTTTTCCTATATTCCTCCCTCTTAGCCGCTCACGCCCGTTCCAACTCCCCCTCCTCCTTCCTCCCCATCTTCCGCCGCATGATCTCCGTTCATCTCCTGCTCCCCGACGACTTCATCCTCTCCACTCTAGTAAACGCTTGCGCTCGCTTTCCCTCCATCCGTCTCGGCCGCCAAGCTCATGCCTACACCGTCGTCTCCCCCTTCTATGATGATGATGTCATCAAGTCCTCCCTCGTCGACATGTACTCAAAGTGTGGCCTGGTAAACGACGCCCGCATGGTTTTCAATTCCATTGAGCTCAAGAATTTCGTTTGCTGGACGGCCATGGTTTCGGGATACGCGGCTAGCGGGCGACTTTCCGAAGCGTTGGAACTTTTCTGGAGAATGCCTGAACGGTCGGTTTTTGTTTGGACTGTTCTTATTTCATCCTTGGTTCATAGTGGGAGTCACTTTGATGCACTCAAGTTGTTCGTGGAAATGTTGAGGGAGGGGATTGACATCAACGATGCTTTCGTTCTCTCCGCCGTGGTAGGCGCTGCGGCCGACATGGCATTGCTGGTCCTCGGCAGACAGCTCCATTGCCTTTCAATATCTCTTGGTTATGAATCAAATATTATGCTTGGCAATGCTTTTGTAGATATGTATGCAAAGTGCAGTGACATTGCGTCTTCCAGAATGACCTTCGACAAGATCCTGATGACCAAGTGTGTTGTTTCGTGGACTACGATGATAGTTGGAGAGGCTCAGCATGGCAGGGCGCAGGAATCACTGGTCTTATTCAATAGGATGGTGAGTTCTGGGGTGAGGCCAAATGAGGTCACTTTTGTGGGACTGATTTATGCGTGTAGCCATATGGGTTTTGTTCAGAAGGGAAGGGAACTCTTCAAGTCAATGCTGCGAGATTACGGCATCGAGCCCTCGCTTCAACATTACACGTGCTTGTTGGATCTTCTCGGCCGGTCGGGGAATCTCTCCGAGGCTGCGAATCTCATTCGAGTAATGCCATGCGAGCCCGATGAAGCCGCCTGGGCGGCTTTTCTGAGCGCCTGCAACAAGCATGGGGACATAAAGCTGGGTGTTCATGTGGCTGATGAGCTACTGAAATTGAGACCACAGTTTTCTTCAACATACATATTACTGTCTAATACTTTTGCTCTTGCTGGGATGTGGAGCAGCATGGCCAATGTGAGAAAGTTGATGGATACTATGGGGATCAAGAAGCAAGCTGGTTATAGTTGGATTGATGTTGGGAGGGAGAGCTGCTTGTTTCGAGCTGGGGAAGTGCCTTGTCATATGAGAGCGAATATTCTCGGTCTGCTCAAGGAATTGATGAAAGAAATGAAGAAGAGGGGCTATGTTCCAGATACTAGTTCAGTGCTGCATGACTTGGAAGAAGATGAGAAGGAGATACAACTATTTACGCATAGTGAGAGACTTGCGGTTGCATTTGGGCTTCTCAAGTCGGCATCTGGCTCGGCGATTCGGGTGGTGAAGAACCTTCGTGTTTGTGGGGATTGCCATACTGTCATGAAGCTGATCAGCAGTATTTCAGGGAGGGAGATTGTGGTTAGAGATGCCAACAGATTTCACCATTTTGAATTTGGGAGATGCTCTTGTGGTGATTTTTGGTGACGAACGATCTCTATGATTGAAGATAAGGTTTAGTTTCACAACGTTGGAATTCACAAGTACTGCAATTCAGCATTGTTCCTTCATTTGCCTTTGAGAATATGAGAAAAGTATAATGCTTTTTATGCTTTCGAACTTAGACATTGATGGAGCGGTTGGAGATGAGGATTAAACATTGTTTTTTATTGGAGCTCCCTCCCTACGGTGGACTCAGGTATAAAAGCTGTGTTTTGGGGATTGGTGGTTCGAAATGGAAGCTATTCAAACAGTCAAAAAATTGTATGTGTTTTCTGAAAAAAATGCAATGGAGAGAAAACACCCAAATAAACGGAGCCTCGGTCTCCTTCATTAATAAGGTAAAATTATGTCAGTATTGTATTTACATATAAGGTTGATATGTAGGGTGCTTTAAATACTTGCCGTTGAGACCTTTGCATTGTATTTAAAAATGCTTTCTGCTGAATGTTCAAACATATCATATACTAAGTTAAATGTAGAGCTGAAGAAATTGAACATTTTGTATAGAAATACAGTTTTATTTTTGTCAATGAAAAACAGTTTCGAGTTGTCTTCATTTCCGATTTCTACACTCTACCACATGTATTTTTTATTTTTGGTTTGCTGATGTATTGCTATCTTGATTCAAAGATGTGTCATGATTAAAGATTTACTGATACAACTTTTTCTTAGGACATGATTGCCATGGTTAACTGCATGTATGATGCCCGTCTCCATAGAACATTTTAATGTTCCTATTTCTAAACCCCCAACAGTAGAGATAATTGTATTCTAAATTCCATAGCATTAATTTGCATCATAAATTGGCTAAGTGCTCATATTTTAGTCAGCTAAGCCTAAAATTAAGCCTCTAAACTATTCTCACCATCTTTCTCTTCCTTCTAAATACACCTCGGGGCTTTTGATTTATGGAACACTTCTTTATTATCCATGAAAAAGTTTGCATCATAGATGCAGATTGTAGAATCAACACAAAGATATGATCGTCTCGATGTATCTCTTCTCCTTCTGAACATAATTTAACACATTTTGAATATTTGTTTTAGACATGTTTTAGTAGAGAAGAGTAATTCTTATGTCGATGCCCTAAACCGGGTAGAGAATACATATTTATAGGATACACACCGCGTGACAAAACGCGTGAAGTAAAAAGGAAACAATAATATAATAAAGACACCTAAAATACGTATATTCAACTCTCCCCCCAAGTTGGGAATATATATCGATCATTCCCAGCTTGCTTGGATTGTTCATGAAGTTGTCTTGGCTTAACCCCTTGGTAAATATGTCGGCAAGTTGGTCATGTGAATTCACGAACAGAGTGTATATGTTTCCCTTGTCCCAGTGATTTTCGATGAAATGTCGTTCCACCTCAACATGTTTCGTCCTATCATGTTGAACAGGATTATGAGCAATACTGATTGCGGCCTTGTTGTCATAGTAGATGGTGACTGGCTTGTTCACCTGAATACTCATATCTTGGAGAATTATCTTCAATCACAAACCCTCACATACTCTTGGCGACATAGCCCTATATTCTGCTTCCGCACTTGAGCGAGCCACAACATTATGTTTCTTGCTTTTCCACGATACAAGGTTTCCGTCCACAAATGAGCAATAGCCGATGGTGGACTTCCTGTCGTCTTGACTGCTGGTCCAATCGGCATCTGTAAATACTTTAATATCCAAAGGTTGGTTTGCAGAGAACAGTAGACCACGTCCTGGAGACTTCTTGAGGTATCTCAGTACCCGATACACTGCCCGCTGATGACGAATAGTGGGAGAATGCATGTATTGACTTAGAACCCCTACGACGTATGTGATATCAAGATGAGTATGAGATAAATATATGAGTCTCTCAACCAATCGTTGGTATCTTGAAACATCCACCTTCCCTCCACTAGTGTTAGTATCGACCTTATGGTTAGCCTCAATAGGAGTATCCGCGGGAGCACAACCAAGCATCCCAGTTTCTTCCAGAATATCAAGTATACTTTTTCCGAGAGATAAAGATCCTTCGATGAGACCTTACTACTTTAATTCCCAAAAAGTATTTCAACTTTCCCAGATCCTTGACCTCAAATTCTTTGCCCAATTGTTTTTTTAAGTGATCTATTTCCTCTAGATAATTTCCTGTAATGATAATGTCATCTATGTAAACAATAAGAATCGAAACTTGAGCTCCTCTTTTTTTGATGAAGAGCGTGTGATCAAACTATCCTTGAGTATATCCCAGTTGGAGCATGGTCTTGTTAAACTGACCAAACCAAGCTCTAGGGGATTGCTTCAGGCCATATAGGGATTTTTGCAGACGACAGACCTTTCCACTGGACCCTTCTTTAGTAAAATAGGAGGGACTATCATGTAGACTTCTTTTTCCAGATCACTATGCAAGAATACATTCTTAACATCAAGCTGTTGTAATTCCCATCCACGACACGCAGCATAAGAGAGAATAACACGAATAGAATTCATCTTTGCAACCGGAGCAAAAATTTTGTGGTAGTCAATTCTTGTGATCTGAGTATACCCCCGAGCAACCAAGCGTGCTTTATACTGCTCCACCACTCCATCCTGATTCTGCTTAACAGAGAAGATCCAGCGTGATCCAACAGCTCGCTTTCCCCAGGGAAGATGAGCAAGCCGCCATGTCCCATTTTTTTTCCAAGGCACACATTTCTTCTTTTATAGCCTGTTTCCACTCAGGTATCTGAACAACCTCCTGCCAGGTCTTAGGAATCACAATAGAGGAAAGGAAAGAGATAAACCTTTGTGAGCCTGAGAGAGGTGAGAGTAGAAGATGTAGTTGACAATGTGGTGTCTGGTGCCACCCGTTTTACCTTTAAGACGAGCAAGGGGAACATGGAGGTCATCATCTGAATCTGGATCGGAGACAGACACCGACATCGGTTGAACCGCCACAGTCTGTACTTGCTCCGCCGTGCGAGGTCTGCGAGAGTAGGTATATTGAGTCAGAGGAATAGAGGTGGTAGGGACGGAAGCAGAAGTCGTTGGGCAAGGAGCCGGAGGAGCGGGAATGTGAGGAGCAACGGTCGGTGATATAGGAGCCGAAGGAGTAGGAATTTGTGGAGAAGCCACAATCAAGAGATGAGAGTCAATGGTCCCGTCACTGTTACCACTCGTAACCATTAACGACAATAACTTTATCACGACCAGAGAAAGGAATATATGAGGTAAAACTTGAGGCAGAGCCAGTCATTTGATCCGTCGCACCCGCGTCTATAATCCACTCGAAAGGGGATGAAGACACGGCGTGAGCACTGAAGATACCTGAAGTAGCAAACTTAGCAGTGGGAGAGATCGATGTAGGGTCAGGCTGGGAGCACAACATGACGACAAATGGCCTCCAATTCCATAGCAGAAAGGCCCCCAGAGCTGTCCTCATAAACCTCAGTCGAGTGAGCAGAAGACTGTGTACGGTCACCGGCCGAACGAACACCACCATGGTGACCACCTCTCCCACGAGCACCCGAACCCCGGCTAGAGGGAGTAAGATGAGGGTGCAAGCGAAAGCAGACGTCCTTAATATGGCCTTTCTTCCCACAGTGGCTGCAGACAGGAGGAGGGCCTCGAGAATTCCCAGCAAGAGCAGAATGATACGTAGAGGCACCAAGAGAGCGGCGACGATTTTCATCACTGAGGAGCATACTGAAGGCCTCCTGAAGAGAGGGAATAGGCTCACAGTGGAGTACATGTAAGCGAACGACATCAAATTCCATATTGAGTCCCATAAGAAAGACGCGGATCCTTATCCTTCTGAAGAGCCTGCACATCGGCCGTGGAAGCAACGGTAAATGTGTTGTAATAATCCAGTTCCTGATACAGGCGTTTGAACTCAAAGTAGTAGGCAGAGATGGTAAGGGCGCCCTGCTTTAGCTCCAAAACGCGTCGGGTGAGCTCATAAATCTGTGGCAAACTGCCTGCGTGAGAGTAGGTGTCTCGGGCCCTTATCCAAATTTCATAAGCCGAGTCCAGAAGCATGTAACCATGAGACAAACAAGGAATTGTCCGCATCCCATTTTCTCCATGAGGGATCGGTACATGGCGGCTCAACTGTGGTACCATCAATAAGTCTGTAAAGCTGGTGACTCTGAATAGCATGTTGTGCTGCTCTGGACAATTCCAGATAATTTGTGCTATTCAGGGCAACAATAGTGATCTTCAAAGAGCCAGATTGGCCGTGGCTCCGAGTAGGATCAACAGAGGGAACATGGGGGGCTCCAGATGGAGTGGCTCCGCTGATAGGAGTCGATGAAATTGTGGAGGAATCTCCCATCGAGGACTGTCTGAAGGAAAAAAAACGATGGTCTCAAATCAGAAGAAAACACATCCTACGAGTGTCCCTTAGATGATGTAGCCGAAGAGGACACCGGAGGATGTGACTACGGTGTCTCCGACAGTCCCATGGAGGACAAAACGTCCGGAGACAACGGGTTGCCCAGAAGGATTGGGCGGAGAAGAACCGCCGACGAGGGACTCCCCCGAAAAAGAAAGAAGACGGCCCTGGAAGGGGGCATCAAAAGGGGTGGATGACGCTAAAAGGAGGCGCGACGCTAGAAGGAGGCACTTGAAGGGGCGGCGGCTAGGGCGGAAGCGCTGGAAGGAGGCGTGACGCTGGAAGGAGGTGCTGGAAGGGGGTAGGCGGCTCGGGCGAAGGCGCTCACTGCAGAGAAGCCCGCTGGATGCAGTGCAGAGCCGATCGAGGGAGGGCGTACGGGAGGAAGCCGGGTCGGCTCTGATACCAAGTAGAGAAGTGGAATAATTCTTATTTCGATGCCCTAAACCGGGTAGAGAATACATATTTATAGGATACACACCGCGTGACAAAACGCGTGAACAAAAAAAACAATAATATAATAAAGACGCTTAAAATATGTATATTCAACTGTTTTATAAATGCAATAATGACATTTACTTTTCCTTGTTAGACGTTAGGATTTATAGCATGTATTCATGACCTTTTTCTATATCCCACCAAACCTTAATCCCACCATAGTGAGGTTGGCTATATGGATCATTTGTCTCAATTGCAGACTCCCACCATTGCTGCTGCGGTAAGCCTCCAGGTCGCTGCTGCGGCTAACCACCAGGCTGTTGTTGCGACAAGTCTCCAGACCGCAGCTGCAGGAAGATATCCAAGACTGGAAAACCCTGCGAGAAGCCGACTACCAAAACACAACACCGCTAAACAGTCAGACCGCCAATCCTGCGAAGATAGCCTCTGCCACTAACCAAACCGCCACACAATCAGACTGCCTGGACAAACCGCCTGACCGCCCGAACTACAAGCCGCTGAGACTAGATAATACTGCCTAACTCTAACACTCCCCCTCAAGCGGGAGCATATATATCAATCATGCACAGTTTGCCACAAACATCTGAAAGAGAAGCGGAAACTGGTTTCGTGAAGATGTCTGTCAGTTATTTATCAGAAGTGACAAACAGAGTGCAGATCTGGTTCTTCAACGCCTCTTCTCTAATGAAATGACAATCGACTTCAATGTGTTTTGTTCTCTCATGGAAGACAAGATTCTTCGATATGTAAATAATGGCTTTGTTATCACAGAACATAGAGAGAGGATGATCTTAGACTGCGCCCAAGTCAAGCATAAGCGCTCGTAACCACTTCAATTCGCAAGTTGTTGAAGTCATGCTCCTATACTCAGTTTCAACACTTGACCTTGGAACCACTGACTGCTTTTGCTTTTTCAGCTAACAAGATTTCCTTCTACAAAGGTGCAAAAACCTGATGTATACTTTCTATCTTCTTTGTTATCAACATAGCTGATATCAAAATACGCTTCAATCTTCAAATGATTATGCTTTTTTTTAAACAAGCCCTTTCCTGGAGACTCTTTCACATACTCCAGAATTTTCATAGCAGAACGCAGATGACACTCTTTAGGAGTTTGCATAAACTGACTGACCTTCACAACTGCATAACAGATATCTGGTCTTGTAACAGTCAGATAGAGGAGTTTGCCTATAAGTCTCCTGTACACAGTACAATCTGGTAGAAGAGGAGAATCTTCATTCCACCCCTTATCATCCCCAACAACCATCGGGCAACGAGCAGGTCTTGTGCCAAGAAGACCAGTTTCTTTTAAGAGATCTAGCGCATACTTCCGCTGTGAAAGAACCACAAAGTTTTGTTTTCGTGAAATCTCAATTCCCAGAAAATACTTTGGAGTTCTCATATCCTTAGTAACAAAATGTTGTCGAAGATGTCGTTTTGCCAGATCGATGTCTTCTTTATCATTACCAGTAAGAAGGATATCATCAACATAGACAGCAAAAATCACAAGACATTTAGTAGTTTTTCTTATAAACAGAGAATGATCAACAGAACTCCGATTGAACCCAATAAGAGAAACAACCCCACTAAACTTGTCAAACCAAGCTCGTGGCTCTGCTTTAAACCATAAATCGCCTTCCGAAGCTTGCATACCTGAGACTCCCCCTGAGCAACATACCCAGGAGGTTGATCCATGTAAACCACCTTTTGCAAATCAATATAGAGGAAGACATTCTTCACATCTAACTGAGACATTTCCCAGTCTCTATTAACGCGACATAAAAAAGAACAACGTATAGTGCTGATGCGAGCAACATGAGATAAAATATCAAATAAGTCAACACCATACGTCTGAGTAAATCATTTGACAACAAGCCTCGCCTTATAACGGTCAACAGAACCATCTGGAAGATACTTGACAACAAAAAATAATCGACAACCTACCACATCTGTGCCCAGAGGTGTGAGAATAAGTGTCCAAGTACCTCTCTCAGTTAAGATTTTCATTTCTTCATCCATAGTGGCCTTCCACTGCGGAATAGAAAGTGCCTCTTGTTATGTATCTAGGATGACAGTAAAAGATATAACAAGAGCAAAATACTTGGTAACTGGAGAAAGCCGAGCATATGAGACAACATCTTCAATAGGATACTTAGTGCATTGGATGACACTCTTCCGCAAGACATTGGGAAGATCAAGATCACTCTGGTCTGTAGGAGCAGATCCATTGTCAGAAGAGGGAAGAGGCCCGAGAACATGCACAGAAGGCTCCAAGGGCAAAGATTCAGTCTCGAGAGAAGGAGGCAGTGTAACATGAACAATGGTGGAAATAACTGGGTCTGGCATAGGTACCGAGACAATAGGAATTGAAGAGGAAGTATTAGAGGGCAAGAGAGAAGAAGCAGAAGAAAAATACGGTGTATCCTCAAAGAAGGTGATATCGGCAGAGACGTACTGTTTGCCGAGAAGAGGATCAAGACAACGATAACCCTTCTGAGTCTAACCAAGGAATATGCATTTAACAGAACGTGGAGAAAGCTTGTCACGACCAGGATAAGGTTTGTGAACAAACATCATACATCCAAAAACCCGAAGAGGTAAAGGAAACGGCTCAACCTCGAGATACAAAATAGAAAATGAAGTCTTGGCCTGACGAATAGACAAGAGAATTCGATTAATGAGATAGCAGGAGAGAATGACAACATGACCCCAATAAGATCGAGAAACATTCATTTGTAACAGAAGGCTGCGAGCAACATTCAAGTGATGACGATTCTTGCGTTCAGTAACGCCATTCTGTTGAGAGGTATAAGAGCAAGAAGTTTGATGAATCAAACCATGACTCGCACAAAAATCAGAAAATTAACGGCTGACATATTCCTTGGCATTATCAGTACGAAGAACTTGAATAAGTACATTAAACTGTGTCAAAATCTCATTATAAAAGGCGGTAAATACAGTGTAAAGTTCAGAATGATCTTTCAAGAGATACAACTAAGTACAACTGGAGAAATCATCAATGAAAGTGACAAAGTACAAGCTACCTCTACCAACCGTGACAGTAGGAGCGGGACCCCAGATGTCAGTGCGAGCTAGTTTAAAAAAACGCGAAAAACTACGTCCCTTTCGTGCTGGGAAAGAAGAGAGATGATGTTTACCAAGCTGACATGCTTCACAATTCAAAGGGGAATTCTCTTGAGGAAGATCTGGAAGAAGTTGGTGGATGAGGCGAGAAGGAGGGTGACCAAGACGACGATGTCATTGTTGAAGGGAAGAAGAGGCAGAAAGAGCAACGACATTGTCAATAAAGAAGATGCTACCACTCGCAGTCCCAGTATCAATCATAGTGTTAGAGGCAGAATCCCAGAAAGAACAAGTAGTGGCGGTAAAAGTAACCGTGCAATGCAACTGTGTGCAGAGAGCATGAACATACAAAAAATTGCACGAAAAAGTGGAACATAGAGAGTGTCCTCAAGCTGTAAAGACGGAGTGATGTGCACAATGCCTATACCATGCACAGGAGCAGAAGTCCCATTGACAATAACGACAGGAGATACCCATTTCAGGTTATTCATGCAGGAGAACAAATGAGAATTGCCGGTCATGTGACAAGTGACATCAGAGTCAATAAGCCACTTATCAGAAGAGGACAAAAGAGCACGAGCTGTAGAGGAGACAAGAGAAACCGACCTCATGGAGAAAGAAACCGGAAAGAAAAGAGACTAACCGCACGGTTAGACACAAGCCGACAAAAGAGCAAAAAGAGATCGCGTGAACAAAAATGCACAAGTCGAAAGAGAACACGCTGACAAACAGATCGGAAAACAAGTCGCAGAAAGACCACGACCAAGAAAGAAGACCGACAAAGACTCAAACCGCACGGTTAAGTGAGAAGCCGGAAAAGATCGTAGAAGGAGGACCTGCCACTCAAAATGAGCAAACAGAGAAGAGACCGCGCGAGTATAGAACACAACCCGCGCGAGAAGAGAACAGGAAAAAGAAGCCGCACGAACACCTGCAAAGCCTCGCGAATAGAAAAGAAAGCAAATGGACAAGTCGCAGGAAAAGTGACAAGCAAGGGAGGGCAGGGCGGGAAGAAACCGCGCGAACAGAAGAAGACCGGAAGAAACCGCGCGAACAAAAGAAGACCAGAAGAAACCGCGCGAACAGAAGAAGATCGGGAGCGCTTAGAAAAGCAAACCACGAGCAAAAAGGAGCAAATGACCGATTAGCTCTGATACCATGTAAAAAAGAGCTAAATAAAGACAAATTTTATTGATCCAAAAAGATTAACAATACATATGTATGTCTCCTTATTTATAGAAAATGGGGGAGATGAGAGAATACAACAAGAGATGTAAGACTAAATATAATCTGCGCAGTTTATGCGGTTTGACGCTGTCAAACCGCAACACTGTACAAAGCTGCCGATCACTAGGGACAACAAAGGTAAGCCTCCAAACCGCCACTGAAGACCACTAGACCGCCGCTGCTAGCCGTCAGACCGCAACTGCGGGTTGCCACCAGACCGCAGTTGCGGACTCCCACCACTGCTGCTGCGGTAAGCCTCCAGGCCGCTGCTGCGGCTGGCCACCATGCCACTACCGCGACAAGTCTTCAGACCGCAACTGCGGGAATACCTCCAAGACTGGAAAGCCCTACGGGAAGCCGACTACAAAACTGCAACATTGTTAAACTGTCAGACCGCCAATCCAGCCAAGATAGCTGCCAGACATAACCGCTGCCACTAACCAAACCGCCACACAATCAGACCGTCTGGACAAACCGCATGACCGCCTGAACTACAAGCCGCTGAGACTCGACCATCAAACCACTGAACTCTAACAATGACATATGCCCCACAGACCATTTCCTCTGCCCAGAAAGCCCTGAGAATGCCTTTAGCATGAAGCCAGCTTTTACAAGTCTCCACCAAGTGACAGACTTCTTCTCCGCCACTCCATTCTGTTGTGGAGTGTAAGCACAAGTCAAATCTCTCTTGATTTCGTGTTAACTGCAAAAGTTAGAGAGCTCATGTGAAGTAAACTCTCACTCATTGTCCGTCCTTAGCTTCTTTACCCGCAGCCTTAGCACGTCTTCAACGATCTCCTTGAACTTCACAAACTTCTGGAAGACTTCTGACTTCTCCTTTACGAAGTACACCTGTTGAAACCAGTAACCGGCCTCTCCTAGAGTTCGGACTTGAAGTTGCAGCTGACACCTACTCTTCTCGGGCCACCCTCTTGACGTGAATCTCAGAATCAGAAACAGACCGAGGGCCTCAGCTTGAAGGTCCCATCTCTTTCCCGAAATAATCAGAAGCTCTTCCCCTCCCTAGCCAGTGCTGAGCTAGGTGCCTTGGAGGAAGAAGATTGAAAGGGTTCAACAACCATTTCAAGGCACCTTATCGGTCTATTTATAAGCCTCTGAGTTTGACCTGACATTAACCAAACTGAACCGACCTGAAATTACCAGAATACCCTGAGCTGGGCCTGTCAACAGCCAAACTCCGCTGTTCTGAAGGGTATACGCAGACCACAAAAAGCAAAAAGGTAAAATTACCTGGGGTAAAAAAGTAAAATCCCCTCATGGGGGTAAGAAAGTAAAAACACCTTTTTCTTATATGACGAGTGGGGAAATGAACGGCGGGCGAGACGAGCCTATCTACTCGTCTCGCGAGTCCCCCCGCCTTGCGAGAGGCGTCTCGCTCCAAAAGGCCAGCACGTGCCGCGAGAGCCGTCTCGCCGTTCCGCTGTTCCCGTCTCGCTCGTCATATTATGCCTCTTTAAAGTACCGACGAGTTGACCCTATGGTCCTTCTCGCCCCTGCTGTCCTCTCGCCCCTGACTCAGCACTCCTCGAGTCGCCTCCTACAAGCCCGAGGTTGTACACAATCCCCGCTCTTTTCGAGGTTGCCTTAAGATCAGAAAAAAAGTCCAACCGAGGCTCGCGGCGTTGAAATTCATTTATGAGAGAATCTTTTGCTCCCCCTGGGGCCTATAAAAATGCGACACTTACCTCATCGCGGAGATTGCCCCCTTCTAATTTCCTCACCTCTTCTACCACCAACATGTCTCATAGCAAGAGCTTCCGCGAGCGTCTCACGATGGTCCTCAAGCAAAATAAGGCCAATGTGGCTGCCCTGGCCCCCGCTCTGGCTCGCACCCCCGCTTCTTTACCCTCGGCGTCTCGCTTAAAGAAGGCGAAAATCGCCGCCCTCCCTTCTCGGCTGATGTGACTACTCCCGCATCCTTGGGAGTCAATGAACTTCCCGCGTCCTCTGGAGAGAGATAGGTGATTCTCGACTCCTTCCCTCATCTCTTTCCCCTTTTCTTTTTTCGTCTCGCTTAATGACTTCATGCTTCTTCAGGGAAACCTCGCCTATTCGCCCCTGCCTGCGAATCCCTCTGACACCACCGACAAGCATGATCAAGACTCCGACTCGCCTCATCGATCCACGCCCCCTACTGCGAAGAATGGCGACCTCTCGCGGCTTGTGGGGACTTCTCGCATCCCGAGTAAATGAACTACTCTTGCCTCTTTGCTTCATGTAGATTTCCATTCCCTCACCAGGTGCATTCGAGACCACCGGGCTAAACTTTCTCTGTACGGCTCGCGGCCTCCAAGCCTTCTTGCGAGACCACCCTTCATTATGATCTTCGACTTTTCTTGTGTAGGTATCCAGATCGACTCGACAGCGGAGGACTTCTCTGGACCACGCCCCCCCTTTCGCCTCTTCCTCACCAAGATGAAATTGAAGACTATCTGGGCGATCCTATGGATCCACTGGAGATGAAGCGCAGGACAGCTGGGATTCTTCGAAAGTATACACACATTATCCGCGAGATTGAACAGGGCAAGCAAGCCACTGGCCGACGCCTCGACTGGCTGGAAATTGAGTGCGCTCGCCTCTCCTCCGAGATCGATGCCCGGGTTAAAATAGATGAGACCAACCCCCAGGCCATCATAAGCGAGATCGACCAGCATCTTCGCCTCGCGCGTCGCGGTCGCGATACCGTTCGCTCCTTTAACATCCCTGGTCGGCCTCTAAGCGCGGGGTCTCGCGGCGGTCGTTGGAGGTGGCACAAGAATTGAAGACCCTCCTCCCCGTCTCGCTTGTTCAGTCGTCTCGCTTATTTAATTATGCATTGTAATTCTGCTGCTTCCACTAATTTGTAGTCCCGCCTGTTTAATTATATTTAATTATAACTTGTTATTTGAGCCCCATGGATATGATGTCCGCCTCGTGCGGAAAAAAATAATCAATGATGCTATTCTGTTGACTTTTCTCATGTTGTGCTTTTATTATAGCTGTGTTAATCGATCTGTCTTTTTTCTTTTATTTTGGCTCATTGGAAAGATCACCGCGAAATGTCGCGCTTCGAGGTGAGGAGAGAGAGAGAGAGAAGACGAACCACCGGGTTGTCCCTTCAACTTCCCCCTTTACATTTTCCCGCTCATTTTTCCACTCTCAGTATCCGCTATAAATACTTCCCCCCTTTTTAGATCAAAACGTTTACACCTGCGCGGCCCCCTCCTGGTGCGTCTTAGATCCAAACTTCTCGCCCACTTTCCCTCGCGGCTCCCTCGTCGCCCTTTTTTTTTCCACTTCTCCTCGCTCTAGTTGTCTCGCCTGTCATGGGAAAGAAAAGGACTGAAGAGGGCAAGGGTCGCAGCCAATGTGGTAGAAGATTCGCCGATCACGACTTTCCTCCCGGCAAGATCTCGGAGGAGGACTACAACCGCTTCACTCGCGATTTCTTGACGGAGGGTTTCGAGTCTCGGCCGCCAAAGGTTGGCGAGTCGATCAATACTTTTTATCCCGACGAACTCGCCTTCCCCGTCTCGCACGTTGAGTCGGGGTTGAGACTCACCCTCTGGCCAGAGGTAAAACAGGTTCTAAAATACTTCGGAGCCGTCTCTGCGCAACTAAATCCGAATGCCATTTCGGTTTTAGTTGCATTCGCCAGCTACATGCGCCACGAGCGCATCGAATTCAGTCTCAACGTCTTCCGCAAATTGTTCATGTACCACGCCAACCATGACGGGGTCTCATACTTCACGGGACAGGTGAAAGTTATTTAATTCAAGGTTAGCTAATCACCTAGGGGGGTGAATAGGTTTTTGAGCTTTTATTGAATCTTTTGTTGATTTCTAATTATGCTATCTAGAGCTTGTCCTTAAATCCTGCAATCACAAAGAAAAACAAGCACATACAACAAACACCAGAATTTATAGTGGTTCCCCAATTGGGTACATCCACTTTCCCTCCCACCTATCCAACTTATTTATTGCACTCGGCACAAACTCCTCCACGTATGCTCCTCAGAGGAGGTTACACCTCAGGCCCACAGCCTTACAAAACAGATTCTTCACAGAATCCAACTCAGAACCACAAGGGTTCCTACCTTAGAGCTATGCAGAACTCCTACAGCTCCGTGATCCAGAGATCACCTACCTCAGCCTTATTTCTAAGGCATACACTCAGGCTCTTCAGCCGTACAGCTTCAGGCACACGACCCTACTCTCGGAGTGCTGCAGCACTCCTATAACTCAGTACCCTTTCAGGTAGCTACAGCTCAGCCTCCTCCAAGGCCTACAATCTCAGTGACAATCTTGTCACCCACAACTCAGTGATTCTTCAGTCACCTACCTCAGGCACAAGACCCTACACTTAGGCTGGGAGGACAGCCCCACCTCAGATCTACACTTGGATCCTACCTCAGAAAGCAACACTCTCCTACCTCAAGCACTTAAGCCTACAGCTCAGATCCTCACTTTGATCCTACCTCAGTGCCCCAACAGGGCACCTACCTCAGTGACAAATTTGTCACCTACCTCAGGCATAAAGTGTCATACACTCAGATTCAGGAAACTTGAATCCTACAGAAAATAAAACAGTAAGTTGAAGAAAATAAAATAACTAACTCAGAACAATAACTCTGAGTCAACTTTGCTGGACTGAGTAGATTTCAGTTCATCTCACTTGCTGTAGAAGGAATCAACCTTCTTCTACAACTATCACTTTTTACTGCTGCACAGATGAGCAACTTCCACCCTGCTGATGAGATGAATCAGCTGAACTGTTCTGTTGAGAACAAACTTGCTGAGCTTTGAAGTGCTTCAGCTATCCTTCTTTTGCCTTCAGGCTATCTTGGTTGGACTTTAGCTTCCAAGCTTGACGGGAAGAAAAATGTCCAGCCGCCTCTATCAATATCTCTTTCTGTTCGTTTGATTCGTTAATTCTAATCCCTTTTCTGTTTCCCTTTTTATATGCTTTGATTTGAATCAACGACACCATAGTATGTAGACCCACCAAGGATTGGTGAGCGTCAACTCCATCAGAAAGGGACAAAACATCTTTTGACGCTGTAACAGCTTTCCCGCAATGGCTTCCTGCAATTTGACTTTGATGACGTCAGCAGTGGTCATCAACATCTGGACTTAGAAATTTTCCTGGCTTTGTCTCAGTGGTCTCAGCGGTTTTTCATTATCAGCTGCGACAAGTCTTTGTCTTAGCGCTTTCTTCTTGTCTGCTGTCTCAGCGGTTTTTGCACTTAACTGTCTCAGCGGTTTACCTCTTAACTGTCACAGTGCTTTCTGCGTTATTAGAAGCGTTGAGTGAACCTGTTTCACTCAACGCTTCTGGACTTAGAAATTTCCAGCCAATTTTGTCTCTACTGTCTCAGCCGTCTCAACGCCATCTTCTCAGCTATCTCAGTTGTCTCAGCGGTCTCAACGCTGTCTTCTCAGTTGTCTTCAGCTGTCTCAACGCCATCTTCCCAGCTGTCTTAGCTGTCTCAGCGGTCTCAACGCCTTCTTCTCAGCGGTCTCAGCGCTTTTGCCTTAGACAGATTTTCTGGCTTTAGCTTGACAAGCTTTGAGCTGAGCTCGACGAACCGCAAACTGAGCTCGACGAACATTGATGTTCTCAGCGGTCTCAACGTTTTTTGCCTTAGTCAATTTTTCTCTTGCTTTAGCTTGACAAGCGGTGGGCTGAGCTCGACGAACTGTAACCTGAGCTCGACGAACTTCGAGCTGAGATCGACTAATTTTGAATCCCGAGTTCTTGAGCTTAACCCAAGGAATGCTGAGTTTAGCTCGACGATCAGCGAGCTGAGTTCGACGAACTCTGAGCTGAGTTCGACGAAATTTGAGTTTACTGCCCAACTCATTTTTCTTCACTTGTCCAATCATGGACTACCTGCATGCATGAACTAAAACACATATCAAATACATTATGTGTGTATGTATTTGACCCGTTTGACTTCTTACAAATCTGGGATATTTGGATCAATAGACCCAACAACAGGGGGTGAAGGTGTGCGAGACCCCCAACAAAAATCATCACTGGCTCACTCGCTTCATCTTTATCCGCGAGAATCTGGGAGGCGTCCCGCTTGCTCCCGTGTCGCCCGCTGAAATTTACTACGCGACTCCCAAGGTCAGAGGCACGGACAAAGATCTCTGCGAGTTCTTCACGGGGAAGAATTTCAAGGTCAACTACCTGAGGCGAGACCTCAACTCGCTCCTTCCCGCCTGTCCCGGTGAAGGTACACTCTTGCTACCTTGGTCTTATGTTTATCTTTTCCTTGTTTCTCTCTAACCCTTTACTCATTCAGGAGAGAGAAATATTCCAATCCATCCCCCATACTTGAGCAACGCAGGGCCGTCCAAGGGTCTCGCACTCGCTAGCATGGCGGCAGAGGCGGCGAAGGCATCACTGGCCCAGAACGCTCATCTCCTAAACAGTGCCCGGTCTACCTCTCACCCGGATCCGCTTCAAGCACCTCCACCTCCTTATTATTCTTTCGACGAGGTCGACGAGATCTGCCGGGACTTCAACATCAAGACGGACGAGCTCGTTTTAAAGATGATGAAGCTGGGTGTTGTTAGAGAAGATGCCGAGACGGTCACCGCCCGCGACCTGGTGCCACAGCTCTATGGCGAGACGGATGAGGGCTCAGCTTCCAGTGAAGAAGGATGAAGGGGCGCCAACGAGACCCGAGACTTCTCTCCCTCCTCTTTTTTTGCTTCCCTCCACTTGTACTTTTTACTTGTTTTTTGAGATACTGATATATTTCTTTTTGAAATGCTGAAATGTTTCTCGAGAGAATGTTTCCCTCTTTTCTGTAATGAATAAGAAAATTTTTGTTACAACCCTTTGCTTTATGTTCCTCTTAGTTTATTTTGCTTTATCTACTGCCGTCTCGCTTTGAGAATTGGTTTAGAGCACGAGTTATTAGACTTATCCTTGCCCCTTCCGTGCGCGAGACCGTTTGGCCTTCTCCCCTCGTCTCGCCTCGAGACAAATCTAGCGCGAGCAGACCTAGGAGACCAACCCGCCTTTATGAGAAATCACACCTCTTTAACCTTTTATGCGAGACCCGCCCTTTGTTCACGAGCGCCTACTCGCTATGGGAGAGACCCTCTGTCACGAGCGTCGATTGGGGATGCCTCTCCTTATTTGCATGACACCATTCTCTTCTTATCATAAGGGTCCTTCATCTTCCACAAACTTCCCTCATTCTCTGGTAAGTATAGACATTTTTATTTGAGGGATCCTACCGTTCATTCTGACACCGAGTGAGCCTACACCCCTTGCCAGCTTGATGAGAGCCTGGTCAGCGGGTCTTCCCGAGGTCTCCCTTCCAAGTAACCTCCAACCATCGAGTGAGCCTACAGTCCTGCCAGCTAGGTGAGAGCCTGGTCAGCGGGTCTGCTTGGGGTCTCCTCTCCAAACAACCTCCAATTACCGAGTGAGCCTACAGTCCTGCTAGCTAGGTGAGAGTCTGGTCAGCGGGTCTGCTCGGGGTTTTCTCTCCAAACATCCTCCAACCGCCGAGTGAGCCTACAGTCCTGCCAGCTAGGTGAGAGTCTGGTCAGCGGGTCTGCTCGGGGTCTCCTCTTCAAACAACCTCTAACCACTGAGTGAGCCTACAGTCCTGCCAGCTAGGTGAGAGCCTGGTCAGCGGGTTTGCTCGTGGTCTCCTCTCCAAACATCCTCCAACCACCAAGTTAGCCTACAGTCCTGCCAGCTAGGTGAGAGCCTGGTCAGCGGGTCTGTTCGGGGTCTCCTCTCCAAACATCCTCCAACCATCAAGTGAGCCTGCAGTCCTGCCAGCTAGGTGACATCCTGGTTAGCGGGTCTGCTCGGGGTCTCCTCTCCAAACAACCTCCAACCACCGAGTGAGCCTACAGTCCTGCCAGATAGGTGAGAGCCTGGTCAGTGGGTCTGCTCGGGGTCTTGCCCTCCATCCGTTTCACTCTCATGCCATGAAAGAAGACACCTTGGATTCCATTATATCAAAAGGTCAGCACAAATTTACAAGTATTGGAAGTTGGAAGAAAGTTATGGATAGAATCTTTTTAAGTCGTCGCCGCTTCGGGCACGATCGAGGGGTACCCCGTCCACATCCTGTAGGTGATACCCTCCTGACTTCAGGACCTCCTTCACCACAAAGGGGCCTTCCCAGTTGTGATTGAGTTTCCCTACCGAGGCCCCTCTGCCCACTGCGTCTACGTTTTTGAGGACCAAGTTGCCCTTCTGAAACTGTTTGACCCTTATATGTGTATCAAATTATCTCGCCATCCGGCGCTTGATTTCTTCCTGACGGATCAATGCCAAATCCCTGAGTTCTTCTACCAGATCAAGAGAGAGTTTTTGCTCCTCCTCGTTCTCTTCCCTCCATCATTCGTCTCCCTTCTTTGCAGCGGATACTCTTGGAGATGTGCCCTCGAACTCTATTAGTATGACGACCTCCGAGGCATGAGAGAGTTTAAATGGAGTTTCCCCCGTGGCGGTAGTTGGTGTGGTCCTTAAGGCCCAGAGAACTGAAGGGAACTGTTCCACCCAACTTCCCCTCAAATTCTCCACTTTTTTCTTCAAAAGATTCACGATAATCTTGTTTGCCGCTTCCACCTGCCCATGACTCCTAGGATGATGAACCGAGGCGAAACAGAGGTCTATGCCCAGCCGAATACAGAAATCCACGAATTCTCTGCTAGCGAATTGCGTCCCATTATCAGTGACAATGGCCAGCGGAAGCCCATGTCTGCAGATGATCTCTCCCCATATGAAATTTTTGACCACTTGCGACGTCACCTTGGCCAACGACTTCACCTCCAGCCACTTTGAAAAGTAATCAACCATGACCAGCAAAAACTTCCTTTGGCCACTAGCTTGGGGAAAAGGACCCACTAAATCTAGCCCCCATATTGCGAAGGGCCAGGGGGCCGTGATCTTGCGTAATCTTTGGGAGGGAAGGAGCTGGAGAGGGGCGAACTCCTGACACTTTTGACATCTTTTCGCGAATTCCTCCGCATCCTTCCTGAGGGTAGGCCAGAAGTAGCCTTGCCTCAACACTCTCCCCTTCAAGGTCCGACTCCCCGAGTGAGTCCTGCACTCTCCCGAATGAATCTCTTCTAGGACCCTTGGAACCTCCCCCTCGGATACGCATCAAGCCAGTAAACCTGATAGCGTCTTACAGTACAATGCCCAATCCTTCAGTAGGTAGTACGCTGATTTATACCTGACCCGCTTCTTATTGAGATCCTTCTCGGGCAGTTGCCCCGAGGACAAAAAGATGATGAAGGGGTCCATTCAAGACCCTTGCTGATCTATCTCCATTAATTCTCCTTCTATGGACGGCCTGAAGCGTTCCGTCACCGTTCTTCCGGCCCGAGGGCCGTATTTGGCGAGTAGGTCCGCCTGAGCACTTTCATCCCTCGGGATGTGTTGAATCGAAAAGCTGCGGAATTGCCCGATGATGTCTTTGACCTTTACCAGATACAACTGAAGGGTGGGTTCCCTCGCTTCAAATTCTCCTCTGATTTGCCCCGCGACCACCATAGAGTCCGTGGAGACCTTAATGTCCTGTATGCCCAACTCCTGGGCTAATCCGAGTCCCGCGATAATCGCCTCATATTCTGCCTGGTTGTTAGTGATTGTGAAGTGAATCTTCAGAGCCTGCTCAATTCTGGTCCCTTCTGGACTTACCAAGATCATCCCTCCTCCAAAAGAATTCTTTCCCGACACTCCATCCGCCAGTATCTCCCAAGCAGCTCGAGAGGGTGCCTCCGCCGCTCATACCTCGACTACGTAAACTGCCAGGAAATCGGCAACTGCTTGTGCCTTGATGGCTAGCCGAAGAGTAAAAGTGAGGTTGAACTCACTGAGCTCTATCGACCATTTGACCAACCTTCCAGAATGCTCCACCCCCTCCAGGATGCGGCGAAGGGGGCGATCCGTCACTAACTGAATCGAGTGAGCCTGAAAGTATGGCCTAAGCTTTCTGGCTGATATGATGAGAGCGAATGCCAACTTTTCAAGGATAGGGTACCCGAGTTCCGCCTTCTTCAGGACCCTGCTCACGTAATAGATTGGGAACTGCTTTTTCCCTTCCTCTCGTACAAGAACCGAACTCACGGCTCCAGTCCCCACTCCTAGGTACAAGAACAAACTCTCCCCTTCTCTTGGCCCTTTGAGTAGAGGCGTCCGGGTGAGCTGTCGTTTAAGAGCCTGAAAAGCCTCTTCGCATTCAGGGGTCCATTCGATTTTCTTGCCCCCTCTTAGTGTTCGGAAGAAAGGCGAGCATTTCTCCCCAGCCCGAGATAGAAACCTGCTTAATCCGGCCAGCTTCCCGGTGAGACGTTGGACTTCCTTGACGTTTTTTGGAGATTATAATTCTAGGATTGCTTTCACCTTATCTGGATTGGGTTCTACTCCGGATGGGGTGAGGAGGTGCCCTAAAAATTTTCCTCTATTGGCTCCGAAGACACATTTTAAGGGGTTAAGTCTCTTCTTGTATTTTCTTAAGGTTCTAAAGGCCTCCTCCATATCTAAGATGTGAGACCTGAGATCTCGGCTCTTGATCATCAGATCGTCCACATAAACTTCGAGGTTTCGCCCCTTCTGTTCCCGAAAGATTCAATCCATCATTTTTTGATAAGTCGCCCCGCGTTCTTCAACCCAAAGGGCATCATGTTGAAACAAAAACACTCATCTTCCGTGACGAAGGTGACACCTTTGACGTCCGGCGGGTGCATGCGTATTTGGTAATATCCTGAAAATGTATCTAGAAGGCTCATTAGTGAAAAACCGACGGCTGAGTCAACCAGCGCGTCGATTCGAGGCAGAGGATAACAATCCTTAGGGCATGCTTTATTTATGAGAGAAAAATTCACACACATCCTCCATTTCCCCTTCCCCCTTTTCATCATTACAATGTTACTCATCCACCCCGGATATTTACATGCAGATACGAACCCCGCCTTAAGCAACTTCTCTACTTCTTCTCTGATGGGTCCGACCATCTTAGCGGCGATGACTCTCTTCTTCTGTTGTACAGGACGAGCGTTGGGGTCGAGGTTGAGACGGTGGCACGCCACGTCCGCGTCAACCCCCGACATTTCGGCTGCGCTCCAAGCGAAGATGTCAATGTTCCTCTGTACGCATGCCCTGATCTCTTCCTGGTCCTCGGGACCGAGCTCTCCACTGATTTTACCTTCTCTTTTCTCCCTTCTTTAGTGAGGATCTCCATCTCCAACACCTCCACCGCCGCCTTCAGCCTCGACGGCTCCTCCTCTTTCTCCTGCTCCTCCTGCTCCCCCAGCGTATCCTCCTGTTCTCTGGCTTCACAGTCTACTGCCTCGTGCTCCACAACGGCCACAACCATTTCCTTCAGAAACTTCCCTATCTCTTCCTCGCTTGGGATTCCTTCTTCTAACAGTGAACGTCCCCTCTTCTTCAGCCGGGCTTCCCCCCTGGGCGACTCCCCCATTTCCTCAATCTTCCTTTTTTTTCTTTCCTCCCCCTCCACTTTCCTTCGACTCCACCTCTCTTTTCTCCTCCCCTACCCCCATCTCTCCTTCTTTCTCTCCTGCCGTTTCCGGCTCCACCGTAATGCCTCTCTCCATCTCTACTTCTCCTTCCCCTTCGACCTCTCTTTCTCCTTTCTCCCACCTACTTCGCCTCCGAACTCCTGTTCCCATTGTTCCATCCTCTTCTCCATTTCCTCAGCCTTTCCTTGCCAAGAAATGGTATTCACCGCTGTCACGTAGTACTCCCGGGCCGCTTTTGGATCTCCTCGTACTCTGATCTGGGTTCCCCCGCCATTGAGCTTCAGGCATTGGTGGAAAGATGACGGGACACACCTAAAGACACTGATCAAGGGGCACCCAAAAATGGCATTGTAACTGCTGGGGGCGTCCAGTATGACAAAACGACAATTCCTGGACAGCCCCCCCAGAGTCACTTGGAGTCCTACTCCCCCTCGACTTTCTTCCTTTCTCCCGATAATCCGAACAACGGCCCATCTGCTGCCAGCACTCTTCGAGCCTCCACCCTCATCTCATTGAACGCCTTTTTGAAGATGACATTTACCGAACTCCCATTATCGACCAAAATCTGCGACACCATGAAGTTTTCGATGACGGTCCGGATGACCAGCGCATCACAAAAGGATCTTCGTGGTCCGGCATGTCCTTCCGGGAGATGGTGATCTTCTCGTTTGGGGGAGGGGCTTGTGACGTCGAGGCTACGCTCCGACGGTACATGGTATGAAGGCTCGCCTTACGGGCAGCCTCAATCCTAACTCCCCCATGGATCACTCTGATCCCCCCTCGATCCCCTACATCGGCTCGATCCACACACCGGTCCTCCTCCCCGGTCCCAGTCACCTCCACTATTCGCACCGGTAGCTGTTGTTCCCCTGCTCCCCTAGCTCTCTTCATCTCCAAAAATTCCGGGCAGGTAGCTGTTGCGTGACCTTCCTCCTCATGCAAGTCACAATATGACAACACTACCTCCTCCCCTCGGCTCCCCTCCTGTGGGTTCCTCCTTCTTCCCGCTCCTGCTCCTGCTCTTCCTCTTTCTCCGCCTCTACCTCTCCCTCGGCCGATGGCCATAGTTTGCTGAGGCGGGGGTAGGGGTGGTCTGTGACCATATCCCCACCCCGACTGGTTGAACCTTCCTTGTCCTCCTTGATGGTTCCTTCCTCCCTGGGGAAGACCTCTTCCTTGCCCTTAGGCAGGGCCTCCTTGTTGCCTCCACTCCAATTCCTGATATGCCGGCGCCCTCGGCTCTTCCCTCCTTCTCCCTTCTTGTTGTCTTCCCCCTCCTGGTTCCCTTAACTCGACCTCCGTCAATCTTGCCAGTTTTCTAGCGAATGTTGGGTTTGCCGCCTCCATCGTTATCTCTTTCGCGGACTTCTCCATCAATCCCTCAAACGACAGCGGCGCCTTCCTGGTTAGGCTCATCTTGAAGAAACCCTCCCGCAATCCAACGGTGAAGACCATCTGGAGAGCAAATCCAGGAACTTCCTGAATATCCAAAATCTCCTCCTGGAACATGTTTACGTACTGGGCCAGGGATCCATCTGCCCTCTGCCGGATCAGAAAAATTGACTCTGGATTATTCTTCCTTTTCTTCGAGGTTGAGAAGCGCAACTGGAAGCTTCTACTTAGGTCTTCAAAGTTGTATATTGAGGCTGTCGGGAGTTGATGAAACCAGTCCCTAGCTTTATCCTTCAAGATGATGGTGAAAAGACGACACTTGAACGCGTCCGTCATCGGCCTGATGGAAACCGCATCTTCGAACCATTGCAGGTGCTGGAGAGGGTCGTCTTTTCCTACATAGTAGTTCATCTCGGGCTCTCTGAACCCTTCTGGGACTGGAGCTGAAAGGATCAACTCGCAAAATGGGGACCCTCTCGCCACGGTTCTCGCTGCTCCCACTCGCGCACCGTCTCCTGGCGAGACGGCACTCGCAGGGCTCATGAACAATTCCCTTCCCGCCAGGTCTCGCCCGCCTCCTTCTATCAGCACTTCCTTGCCGGGCCGCCTCCCGGGGGCGTCCTCTCCAACTCTTGCCGAGACGAGCTCATCCTGTTGCGTGAGAGCGGGCGCCTGAGGTAAAGGAGTTGCGTAGTCGCCCTGCCGCGAGATCCCCTGTAACATGTCCATGATGCCCTTGATGGACGCCATGAATTCCTCCCTTCCTACGAATCCTCCCGGGTTCTCAGACCCGTCCCCGTCTCCTTCTCCATGACCTCCCGCCATGAGGTAGCTCAAGATTCTTCTGTGTAGGCTGCGGTCCAAGCTCACCGCACAAAAAATGTTGAAGCCAGTAACCGACCTCTCCTAGAGTTCGGACTTGAAGTTGCAGCTGACACCTACTCTTCTCGGACCACCCTCTTGACGTGAGTCTCAAAATCAGAAACAGACCGAGGGCCTCAGCTTGGAGGTCCCACCTCTTTCCCGGAAGAATCAGAAGTTCTTCCCCTCTCTAGCCAGTGCTGAGCTAGGTGCCTTGGAGGAAGAAGATTGAAATTGTTCAACAACCATTTCAAGGCACCTTATCGGTTCTATTTATAGGCCTCTGAATTTGACCTGCCAATAACCAAACTGAATCGACCTGAAATTACCTGAATACCCTGTGCTGGGTCTGGCAACAACCAAACTCCGCTGTTTTGAAGAGTCATACGCAGACCACAAAGGGCAAAAGGGTAAAATTACCTGGGGTAAAAGAGTAAAATCCCCTTCTGGGGGTAAGAAAGTAAAAACAGTTTTTTCTTATCTGGCGAGTGGGGAAATGACCGGCGGGAGAGACGAGCCTATCTACTCGTCTCGCGAGTCCCCCGCCTTGCGAGAGGCGTCTCGCCCCAAAAGGCCAGCAAGCGCCGCGAGAGCCGTCTCGCTGTTCCCGTCTCGCTCGTCATATTCTGCCTCTTTAAAGTACCGGCGAGTTGACCCTATGGTCCTACTCGCCCCTGCTGTCCTCTCGCCCCTCTCGCCCTGACTCAGCACTCCTCGAGTTGCCTCCCGCGAGCCCGAGGTTATACAACACCCAAGTGTAACTTGTAAGATCATCAACCAAAACCAGCATGTAACTGCTGCCTCCGAGACTAGGGGTGATGCATGGTCCCATCAAATCACCGTGGATGCACTCCAGCGGTACCTTGCATCTGGACAAGGACTTGTCAAATGAGAGACGATGTGCCTTCTCATGCTGACACCCTTCACGGACGTGGCCATTGCCCAAAGATGAAAGACTAGGCAGACCTTTTACCAGGCTTTTTGTCGTTATAGCCCTTAGCTTGTCCATCCCAATGTACCCAAGCCTCTCATGTCAGATGGCAGCCCTGTCATTCGTCCTCATTTTCTCAACATAAGAACTTGTTGACAAAACAAACATGTCCTTCATCCGTCTCCCGATATGAGTAACGCCGGCCTTCACCGCTGATACGTTTCCGAGAAACTTCACTTCTGTTGGGATAAACAGAACGTGATAACCGACATCAACAATATTGGTCACCGAGAACAAGTTCTTCTTCATTCCTGACACGTGATACACACTCTTTAAGGTGAGCGGCCCCTTATCATTGCCCAAAGAGACTGTTCCCTCCTTTTCAGTTGCATGAACAATATCGTCAACTGTAATAATAACATCATTATTTTTATACATCTGCAGAGAAGTGAATTTCGGCTCGTCTCCAGTGTGGTGATGACCACATCCTGAGTCCACAATCCAATCCTCCTGGAAGTTGATGAAGGACAAGGCACGAACAGATGTTGACGTCATGTCTGCCATGAAGCAATTCCCCCACCCTTCTTTGCCCGTGGATCCACCTTCTCTTTCAGCAGAATGACTTGACTGAAGATTCACCTTGCAGTTTTTCTTGAAGTGACTAGACTTGTTGCATCTATAACACCTGAGCCCCCCCTTCTTATCTCCACCCTGCTTAGAAGCCTTGCTCCTCTCCTACTGTGATGAGGTAAAAGGACCGTCTTCATCAAAAGACTTCTTCTTTCTGTCCCATCTTTTCTTCTTCCCAGAAAACTGAGCTTCACTATCTCCTTATGAGATAAAGACTCTAGCCATCTGTTTTGCTAAGCTCTCCTGAGAGGAAAGCAAGTTTTCCAACTCCAGCAGAGACGGTTGAGTAGCCCACCCCTGCACTGAAGTGACGAAAGCAAGATATACCTTTCGCAAGTCGCGGATGATGTGCCTCTTTAGCTTATAGCCTCAGAGATAGGCTCTTCTGGGTTGAGTGCTTCCGATACAGATCACAAAGAAAATAAACAAGTATAAAACTGGCGGATAGAAAACAACAACCGCCTAGTTGCCATTTCTCCCTTCTATCCGTGAGGTTGTGCGAACACCATAAGCCATCAAACCACTAAGCTGTCACCGCACCTCTTGCCACACGAACTGCCTCTTATTAACTGCTGAAGAGACTGCCCTGTCCGCACTCCTTGGTCGCCTGACTGCACAAGTCGCCTAACCACAGAGGTCGCCGCGAACAGACGCTGCTCCATTGAACTGGAAACTGAACTGCCAGTCAGACCGTCAACACCAATTCGCCATTCTATTCTTGAAGTTGCGTGAACAGCATAAGCCGTCAAACCGCCAAGCTGTCAGACCACACCTCTAGCCGCGCGAACTGCCTCTGATTTACTGCTGAAGAGACTGCCCTGTCTGCACTCCTTGGTCGCCTGACAACACAAGTCGCCTAACCGCAGAAGTCGCCGCGAACAGATGCTTCTCCATTGAACTGGAAACTAAACTGCCAGTCAGACCACCGGCGGTGAACTGACTTATTGAAACAGGGAAAACTACCAAGGAAGAAGACCGCCTAGTCGCTCAACCCGCGACCTGTTGCTAACTGCCGACTGCTATCCACTTATCCACACTGACTCCATTGACTTCACCGTCAGAACCAGTTGTCTGGTTGCTTAGTGCTAGCCGCACAATCTGCAAACACAACAAACGATCAGGTTACTTTTCTTTGTCGCGGGGTTAGAAAACTTTAACCGCAAGTTTAACCCAAGTTATAGTTCTTACAGTCTTCGTTATTAATGACGAGGCCAACACCCATATTTATAGGCGGGAAGACGGATATAATCACCACCCAGGGGGATAGGGTAACCGCCAACATAATGGCGGATAGCAACACCAGACCGCACAATGTGCGGACATGCAAAACCAGACCGCGCATAATGCTGTTTACCGGTCTCCGCGGTCTACCAAACCAGACCGTGCAGTCCGCCGGTAGCCAAAATCTAACCGCACGGACAGCAAACCAGGGAACCTGCTGAATCAGACCGCGAGAACAAGGATGGCCAAGGAACATGCCATACACCAGAGTCTAACCGCGCTACCCGTGGTCTTCGCGGTCTGTGTGGTCTGCACACTTCAGACCGCCCACTTCCAACTTCAACAATTTTAACAGATTAGAGCACTAATTTTAAAACACTTTAAGAGCCTGTTTTGTGCGAAGTTATTGCTCCGGTGAGTTTTGTCAAAAACGCCACCGTCAGAAAATGTGTTTGACATAAGATAACGGTTATGACCACCATTAAGAAAAATGTAATTTGGAACATACAAGTTAGGAGTTCCTTAGGTGAAGGCGTGCTTTCATGAACGACAGCTCATTACCACCGCGTTCATGATCGCCACCACCGTGCCGAACGGACCCTAAGTTTGCTCATCTAATTACTTTTATGCTGTTGAAGGTTCTGAAGTGAATTATCTCCAGACCATGTTGACCTTCCAAATTTGGTAGAAATGGAGGTATATTTTCCACATGCTATTTTGCTTCTCTAGCCGCCTTCCTGTAATATTGTGAATGCATGGGGTTTGTTATGGATTTGTCATTATTTTGATTGCTTCTCCTGCCTCATTTTACGTACATCCACATTACTATGGATGCATTAAGGTTTATTTTGGATGTCAAAGTGTCAATTCATTTGTGCCTAGTGCTGGATGAACAAAAGTACATTTTTTCTGGAGCGACTCACAAAGAATGGTTACGCGGTTACGGCTATGCTAAAAACCCCTTACAGGTTAGTTTTTCCAAAAAATACAGGTCTCAATTAGCCACTGACCAACTTTCAAAACTATTAGCTTGAAATGTAAGTGTATAAGTTAAAACGATCACTTGCTATATTAAAAGTAAATGTTACATAACTCGGTTTGATTTGAGCACGCTCTTTTAGAATTTGTCTTTCTTCATTGTTTTTTTATGGAGATTGAGATCTTGGGCTCAGTTTGGCACGGTTGTAGCTGTCGAGAACACTGTGATTACAAACCGTCCTTAGTGAATGCCCTACCTCACCTATGGAACTTCATTTATTTTTATAAATAATTACCCAAACCTCCCCTGTAAACTAGCATAATTAGTGAGAGCACCCCTCTTATTTTCGAAATTACAAAAAACTCCCCTTAAGTTTTCATTTCATTACCAAAACCTCCCCTGATCTTTTCATTTTATTACATTCATGAAAAAAATACCCCCTGGACACTATTCACCGAGAGGGGTGTTTTTGTGCATGGATGTTATGAAATTAAATCTTCAGGGGAGGTTTTTGTAATGAAATGAAAACTTTAGAGAAAGTTTTTGTAATTTCGAAAATAAAAGTGGCGCTGTCAGTAATTTAGCAAAATTAGAGGGGAGGTCCCGGTAAATGACCCTTTATTTTTATGTTAAAGACTATTCTTTTCTTGGTGGCGAGCATAACCATTGTTATGTCAAACATACGTTGTATGACGGTGGTTTTTTTGTCCAAATTCACCAGAGCAAAAAATACCATGCCAAACGGAGTCTTGGTCCTCTGGTGCAAAATGTTTTTGAGTTGAAAGTACTGTTCACTACCTGCAAGCACAAGGAAATAGGGAGCGTGAAGGATATACACGGTTGCCCCCCAATCCATGAGGCTTGTTCTTCGAATATAACCTTGTGGAGGGTTGCGGTTTCCCAACGAACGGTTTATAAAGAATCACTAAGAGATCGAGATGAAGATCTTCCAAGAACAACAGGACATGCTTGGGATTCTTCAAGATGATGCTATTTAGCTATTAATTTTTTATTATAAAATTTCTGATGTAAAACAGTATAAATGGATGTTTTTGATAGGATTGTTAGCATGTTCTTCATAGAAGCTAAATTTTAGCTCATTTTAGAGTGAAATTTCACACAAAAGTATTCAGCAATAAAGCTTCTATAGTTTCATTTATCCTTATACATCTTCCACAATTCAATCTTCTTAAAATTTCTGGCTTCTTAAAGCAGGAGTGACGCTACACTGGGTTATCCCTTGCCCGGCAGCGACAGTATCCCGACGCTCATTATTCCTCATATGTATTGGGTGACATCTCTCGTAATCTGGCTCGCTCGAAGTCATAATATTTAAAATCCTACATAGACTGTTTGAGAATGGCCCTGCTTGGCCGCGCGGCAACTGTCACCTGTTCGGCAGAGCTATGGCCGCACGGATCCCATCCGCACGACGCAGAAGTCCAGTGGAGCCCGACCGCGTTGATGCCACTGCAGTCACGGTTGCCTTCCCGCGGATCCTTTCCGCCGGACTTTAGCTCAGCCAAACAGGTCAAAGATTTTTTAAATCCTTTTTTGAAGCATTCTTTCATGTCAGTGTCTCTAGAAGGAGTGGTCTCAAATAAAAATAGTGTTATGTTACATGCAGGTTATTTTTGACTGTGTAGTTCATAAATGCAGATCAAATTAAAAAATCATAACAAGTTGTGAACCTATATAGACCTTGGCATGCACATAACCGTTATGAAATTGAGCGGCATGCACATAGCCAATGCCGGTTTGCATATAGTTATTGCCTAAAAATGTTATGATGAAATTCCCTGAATAGGCTCAGTTCACGTCGAACTGATAGGCGATGCTGAACGTGCGGTAAGACCGGATCGAAAAATGCGCAATGGTTTTTCAATGAACAGAATGGGCGCCGCAGTTCAAAATCCAAAGCCAGCTATATGCTCGGAGAAAACAAATCCCATTAAACTTCTTTTGGGATCATTGACAGCTTAATCGTGACTTGTGACTTGCGAATAACGAGTTTCGAATTGCTAATAACATTGCTCTTTATTTATAGAAAAATGGTAATCTCTCCATGCGTTGTTTTGCGCATGCAAAATTTGTGTCCGAGCCCCAGGCATAGATCTGTGTCCAGGGCTAAAGAGATGTTGACACGTGTAAAGATATTCAGTGTTAACCTAAATCCTGCGACGACGGGGGAGAGCATCCAGAAGAAGCAAAGACTACTTGCCCAACAAACGCTCTCGGTGTTCGTCAACCTCTCGGGTGAACATTCTGGAGTACCCGCGGACACCCCGCTAGGGGTGCAACAATGTTTGACGCGGACAATCTGCAGGCGACCTTCAGGCGGCCTCTTAAAGTGCAGTTCGGAAGCTCCGGTCTGGAGTCCACGCAGACGCTGCTGTCAAGCCCACACAGATTCTTTTTCTTCGATCCAGCTCAGGCGGTGCCACGCGGTGTAACACCTCCCCTGTAGTGGACGTATAATATGGGTCCGGCCGGGGCCCCACAGCATACGAACACCACAGCTTTAGTATTATAAGTTGATATAACTACCCAAACTCAGAGCACTTGCACAACACAGCGGAAACAAACAGGACTAGAAGTTATCCACCACTAAAGAGTAAAACAAATGGCCTTAAGGCCTAACAACAAGTGTCCAAAAAGACATAATACATCAATCATGAATGTGCTCAGCACTCCTAGTCTACCTCGGCATGCAAGCCGGACAAAAGAGTCTCAAACAAACATCATCATAAATGTAGTGCTACAAAAGAGGGAAAAAACACTTCATGGGCTTAGGCCTTTTTGGCCGGCGTGCTAGCTCCTGCATGCGATCCTTGCCCTGTAAAATTATTAGTAACGTGGGTCAGCAAAGGCTGACCTCAAACTGTGTAACAACACATCTCCTCCCGGCCGCCCCTAACAGACCCCGGGGAACCCTCCAACCTGCAAGTCAGCACTTCATATGCAATAAAAATAGCTATAAACAGAAGAACATGTAAAACAGGCTTGGATGTCTCAATCATCAAACATGTTCTCTATTGGTTGAGCATATAAAGAAAGGGCCTACTATGCAACATGAATGCAACACCCGGGCTTCACCCAAGGTACCCTACTGCGTATGCATCTAGCACAACATCACATCATTTGGGTACTCACATTTCCCCATTGGCATAAAGCCGCAAACACTAAGGGAGACACCTCTCCCTCAAACGACGCACAGGCCGCCACAAGGAATTCTTGCCAAGGCCCCACCCGCTCGTGGGCTTAGCCCCGGGCTTGCCTGCAAGCTCTGACGTCTCATGTCAGGATTCCAACAAACACAGACCGACCGATTCTAAGAAGCCTTGCTGGACCCCACCCGCTCATGGCCTCTTTGCCCGGGCTTGCCCCAAGCTTGACATTCTCGTCAGTCTCACAGAAGGGAACTAGTCTCGCCGGGACACTCTCCACACATGACGCACATGTCACGGGATAGCCAGCCGACCACGGAGACATAGCCACGCCTTGGCACATCACAAACCAAGACTAAATACATCGTAATCCCTCATTGTACTGCAGCGTTCCCGCGCACCAAGGAAACCATCTCCAACTCGTGCGGAGCTAACCTTGTCCACCAAGGAAACCATCTCCAACTCATACGGAGCTAACCTTGTCCCTCAAGGAAACCATCTACCGCCACGAGGAGCTAACCTTGTCCAGTTCGACTACACGTACCTTTTCAAGCAAACGGGACAATCACCACCACAACACAAACGACATCTTGCCACAACAGAAATCTCTACGAATCCCTAAGTTCGTATGCAACATCACCGAGTCGGACTAACGGTCGCGACTACGGCTTCACCCACCATGCCTAATCCACTAGCGAAGCGGATCTCTAATGCAAAATATGTCGGGGACGGACTCAATCGACCCGGAGGTTCCTCTTGAACCTTGGCAATCAAAACACCTCTCATTCGAGTGGTTGGTGCCCAAAATCTAAAAGAAGACGATGCTAAAAACGTGCATCCTAAAGACCGAGAGGAGAGATGTCGTTACCTTCCGACTCCTCTTCCTTGCCATGGCAAAATAGCCGTATGGAAATCTTCGCAACGATCTAAGCTTCACGGATCCGGATTCGGTTCGCGATTTGGAGCTCCGAAACCCTTCCTACAGCCCAAGACCTTCTTCTTCTTCCTCCTTGCTCTAGCTTTTTCTCAAGAACTTGGAAAGAGAAGACTTGGAAAACAACGAGGGTTTCCAACCCTAAAATCGGACTTAACTACCCAAGAGTTGACCTGAACCGTTAGATCCCAAAACCAGAAAAGAATGGCCGCGATTCGCCTGGAAAAAGAAAATCTGGGCCGAACACGGCCTGGCACACGCCCGTGTCCAGGGCCGTGTGCCTCATTCGCCGTCTCAAATCGACGCGCCTGGAATCGCACACGGGCATCCGACACGCCCGTGTTCAACCCGACACGCCCGTGTCCCCAGTGACACGGCCGTGTGGCCGGCCGTGTGCCTCCAACAACACGGCCCCGAAACCAACCCGAGAGCTGACACGGCCTGGGACACGCCCGTGTCCCAAGCCGTGTGCCAAGTCTCGACACCCGTCGACAGGCTTTGTGTCGACACCGCGGAAAAACGTCGTGCGAAGATCGTCGACCAAGCGGGACACGCCCTGTGACACGCCCGTGTCACAGGCCGTGTGCCCTAGTCTCGACACCCTGTCGAGCAAAAGTGTCGACACTTGGGACGAGTGTCGACACGGCCTCGACACGCCCTGCGACACGCCCGTGTCGCAGGCCGTGTGCCCCACTCTCGACACTTTGTCGAGCGAAAGTGTCGACACTTGGGCCGAGTGTCGACACGGCCTCGACACGCCCTGCGACACGCCCGTGTCGCAGGCCGTGTGCCCCACTCTCGACACTTTGTCGAGCGAAAGTGTCGACACTTGGGCCGAGTGTCGACACGGCCTCGACACGCCCTGCAACACGCCCGTGTCGCAGGCCGTGTGCCTCCTGCCAGAAACCCAAAAATTTCCAGAACTGCACACTGACTCTCTTGCAAAACTGGGGTGTTACAACTCTCCCCCACTTAAAAGAATTTCGTCCCGAAATTTCAAAACACAAGGGTACAAAACTTAAATTGTACCTGACATGAAGAGTTCTGGATAATCTTCTAGCATGGCCTGTTCTCGTTCCCAAGAAAGCTCCTCACGACCGCAGTTGTCCCATCGAACTTTTACGAGTTTGACTTCTTTATTCCGCAACTGCCGAGTCTCCGAATCCTCTATAGCAATTGGAAGGACTCGCGTCCTCAAGTCTTCCTCAATCGGCACCGATGCCGGCTCAATTACTACGCTAGCCTCTACCAAGGCCTTTCTCAAAATGGAGATGTGGAAGACGTCATGTAATCCACTCAAATCTGCGGACAGTGCCAACCGATAAGCTGCTTCTCCTACCCGCTCAACAATTTCAAAAGGCCCCAAAAACCTTGGACTCAGCTTCTTGAGTCGGCGAATCCGTGAGACGCCTTTGAACGGCTTGACCTTCAGATAAACCCAATCACCAACTACAAATTCCAACTTCCGGTGACGAGCATTAAAATATTTTGCTTGCCTGTCTTGCGCCACCTTCATACGCTCTTGGATGGTCCGTACCAACTCACACGCGTCAACCACCACGTCCTTTCCCAACAGTTTGGTGTCTCCCGCCTCTGCCCAAGACATTGACGTTCGACACCGCCTCCCATACAAAGCTTCGTATGACGCCATTTTTATGCTTGCTTGAAAACTATTGTTGTACGCAAATTCTACCATGAAGAGGTGATCCTCCCACCTCTTGCCGAAATCAAGAACGCACATTCTCAACATATCCTCCATAGTACGGTTCGTTCTCTCCGTTTGCCCATCAGTTTGAGGATGGAACGCCGTACTGAACTTTAGCTTCGTGCCCAAGCTTTTCTGAACCAATCTCCAGTCCTTAGACGTAAACCGTCCATCTCGATCACTGACTATGCTCTTAGTAACTCCGTGCAGTCGCACAATGTTGCGAACATACAACTCCACCAGCTTCTCCACGCTGTCCTCTTTCCGATTTGGGATGAAGTGAGCCACCTTGGTTAGGCGATCCACGATCACCCAAATAGCATCATTACCATGCTGCGATCTAGGCAAACCATGCACAAAGTACATGGAGATGTCCTCAAATTTCCACTCAGGAATTGGAAGGGGCTTCAGGAACCCGCCCGGTTTCTGACATTCGGCCTTCACCAAGGCACATGTTTGGCAACGACTCACATACAAAGCTACATCTTGCTTCAACCCCGGCCACCAAAATGATTTCTTCATATCCAAGTACATCTTTGTACTGCCCGGGTGAATGGAGTACTTTGAGAAGTGAGCCTCAAACATCAACTCCTCACGGAGATTGCCAAACTGCGGTACACAAACCCTTCCATCCTTTCTCAAGATTCCGCCAAACATCTCCCAGGCGCTGCTCTCGCCCTTTTGAGCCTCCAACACAAAAGGTTGAAACTCCACATCCAATCGAGTCGCTTCCCGAATACGATCGGACAAGTCGTTTTGCACTTCAATCCAGTTCAACCGAGCCACGCTAGACTCGCCTCTCGCAACACATTCCAATCCAAGGGACTCCCATTCCCGTACCAACCGCTCATCATGAGCTTCGATCCAATTTCCTTGCCCCGAGTACTTTCTACTCAACGCGTCCGCCACCACATTGGCTTTACCCGGCGTATACTGAATCGCCACTTCGTAGTCTCTAAAAGTGCAACTAGATCTGATATACTCTAGAGGGGGGGGGGGGGGGGTGAATAGAGTATATGGTGCTTTGAAACTTTTTACAACAATTGTTGTAATATGTGTGAGCAGGGAAGCAATAATAAATCTAATTACAGCACTGAGTTACAGAAAAATCAAGGCCAGAAACAAAAATGAAAGCAAGCAAAACCAGAAGACACAAGGAAATATAGTGGTTCCCCAAACTTGGGTACATCCACTCTTCTACCACCCTAGGTAGGAATCCACTGCAGGATGAGTTGATCAGGTGTCCTGGGCACCAATGAGCTTTTGACAAGGTGCTCAAAAACCAAGCTCAAACTTTTGAAGGGAGTTTGAGAAACCCTTTACAGAGTGGGGGTGAGAGAATGATGGAAGTCTTCTCTTTCTCAGATCAGCTGAGAAGACTATGTGGATTGATGTCAAAGCTCCCCCTGAATCCTTGAAATCTTCAGGAAGAAAAGCTTTGCTGAGGGTGATAGGCCTTCAAAGGTTGAACTCCAGCAATAGATGATTTCAGCAATAGCTGAAATGTTGAGTGTCTGGAGTCTGGAAGTATGTAGGCCTTGAATACTTTGAAAACTACAGAGATCTGAAGATTTGAGAAAGCTTGATCTCTTTGGATGAGTGTTCTTCAGAATTCTTTGTGACAGAAGATTTTTGAATGTGTCTCTGTAATCTGTATTCTCTCTCTGTATTGTGTGAGCTCTATATGAGATTCAAAAAACATTCTGTCTTTTATTCTCTGGTCCAGAATAGAATATCATTCTCTGTCAAGTATAGCCGTTGGCCTGCATTAATTGCATCCTTAATTGCATAATCTCTTCTGGAGGAAAGTCCACAGAATTATTCCTTGAAAAATCCCTTGAAACTTGGTCCAGAATTGAATGATAACGGCTAGCAAATCTCTGAATTAATTGCAGAATAACTCCTAACTGATTTGAATTTGAATTAAGAAATATCCTGGAACTTATCTGAAATCGTCGAACTGAGCTCTACTATCGTCGAGCTGAGCTCAGCGATCTGGAAATATACAACAGCAAAATATCGTCGATCTGAGCTCAAAGATCGTCGAACTGAGCTCAGAGATAAAGATCCAAAGCATAGTCAAAATCGTCGACCTGAGCTCACCGATCGTCGAACGGAGTTCGACGATATAGTGAAGTTGAGCTCAGCGATCGTCGAATGGAGTTCGACGATCTGTCGAAGTTGAGCTAGACGATCGTCGACCGGAGTTCGACGAATCGTCGTGCTGAGCTCGACGATATGACTTAGTCTCCAGACAGAGAATCCTGGTCTTCAGGGCAGCTACCAAACCTAGACTTCCAACCCTTAGACTCAATTCTAATTGACCTATTTAGCTATACAGAAGGTCAAGCAAAGATTCCTAGAGACATAGTGATCCTGACCCAAATTAGTAATATGGTGTTCCAACAATCTCCCCCTATTTGGGTTAGGATTACTATTTACAGGCTTTGGAAAAACTTTAAATAACAACATACAATCAGAAACACAGAAAAACAACAGCTAGACAGCAGAATAATCACAGAGATATATATAGCATCCAGATAATCAGAAATTGCAGAGATTGTCACCTTACAACATCATTTCTTCTCTTTGCCTTTAACCATTTTAATTTCTCTGTTTGGATTTAGGGCTTCTTTATTGGATCTGGTGTCATCTGCTGCACCCAAATAAGTTTGCTTTTTAGGCCTGGGGACCACTGCTTCAGGATGTAATTCCATGTATCTGCCAGCATCAAAGAATTTACTGGAAGCATATCTCTCTAATTCTTTCTGTCTTTGCTCAGACATTGTAGAAATGTTGGAAGAATCTAATCCTTGATCTCTGGCCTTTTTAATTTGGTCCAGTGCAGCTAATTCCTTTAACCTTGCAGTCCAAGCAGCTGGGTTATTTTCAGGGTCCTCAAAAGGTACAGGTGGCTCATACCTGTTGGAAGGATTGTCTTGAGGAGGCCTGGCAGACACAGTCTCTTTTAGCTTGTAGGGGAAAGGACCAGAAGTTGTATCAGAAGAACTATGTCCTCCCCTAGAATATGGGTGCTGCCTGGAGTACCTGTAACAGCCCGGCCCATGGCACTCAGAGGCTGCGCACAGCATGGCCCAAGCTCCGGCACTGCTACAGGGCTGCAGCCCAATACACCACAACGCCTCTCCGGCCTGTTTCGCAGCACAGTGCGTTGTTGGCGCTAGGTATCGAACCCGCAACCCTTGATAAATCACTCTTCCAACAGTGACCATCACCAGCTGAGCTGCAGCTCAGTTGGTGATGGTCACTGTTGGAAGAGTGATTTATCAAGGGTTGCGGGTTCGATACCTAGCGCCAACAACGCACTGTGCTGAGAAACAGGCCGGAGAGGCGTTGGGGTGTATTGGGCTGCAGCCCTGTAGCAGTGCCGGAGCTTGGGCCATGCTGTGCGCAGCCTCTGAGTGCCATGGGCCGGGCTATTACAGTACCATTTGGAATAGACTTGAATATCTCTTTGAGTTCCTCTATATCCTCCTCTCCTAGAATGTGAACCCCTGGATTGGCTTTCCCTTTGGTAAGATCTGGCATGAGGTTGATAGGGAGTCTGGCTTTTAGCTGGGGGTTGACTTGCAGAGCTTCCACCTGCACCTGCATCAGGAGGAGGTGGTGGAGGAGGATGAGAGTGCTGGAATTGGGATGAACCCTTCTCATATTTTCTCTTTTTCTTCATTGCTTTCAACTGATTTTTAGAATATTGCATCCAGTGTTCAGTGATTGGGCAGTTATGCAGAATGTAATATGGGATATCATTGTTATCTTTAACTTTAGCAGGAGGAACCCTTTTCATTGCTTTGCTCCTTGCCTTCCTTTTCCTGGCAATGGTAGCAGAAGAATCATCAGAGTCTGTTTTAAATTCATCAGATTCAGAACTCTGGTCCTCATAGAGAGCATCTATTTTCTTCATCAAATCCTTTTTAAGCTGAGCAGAAGCAGATGAGGCAGAAGCTGAAACAGCAGCAGCAGTAGGTGTTGGGATGGTAACAACAGGGACAACAACAGATGGAGAAGGTGCAACAACAGCAGCAGCAGGCTCTGGACAGGTGACAACAGCAGCAACTGTCTCACTAACATCAGCAGAAACTTTACTGACAACAGCAGAAACTTCACTAACAGCAGTATCAATATTCTTAGGAGCAGCAGTATCAACAATCCTTTCTTCAGGAGAAGCAGCAGCAGCAATGACTGAATTTACAAAGGCAGTGATCATGCTAGGGTCACAGCAAGAAAGAGGCACAATGGCCTTGGATAAGTCTTCTGGAGGCTGGACAGCATGGACCTCTGGCAGACAGCTAAAGTAGGCAGAATCAAAAACAGATAGCAAAGACCTGAGGTCTATTGCAAGAACTGCAGTAGGAGGCACAGCAGCAGCAGCAAGAGAAGCAGGACTAACAGCAACAGCAGACAGAGGGCTTGCAGAAACAGCAGCAGCATCAGTAGCATGAAGATTCTCTTCATATGTCATCTCCCCCTGCCTAGATGCAGATACATCTGGATCAAGGCACACTGCTGCAGGTGCTGCCTGAGGGAAGAGGGAAGAGAGCCTGGCAGAAAGGGCTGCCACTGACAGGTGCAGAGGAGCCAAGGAGGTCTCTAACAATAGAGAGAGCCTGGGGGCAAGCAGCTCATACAGCCTGTCAGCAAGGGCTGAGAGGTCTACTTGCTCAAGAGCTGGAGCAGAGGTAGAAGGTATGGAAGCAGCTGGGGATGCTGGAAGGGAAGGGCTGGAGAATGGTGGAAGGGATGGCTCAGGTGTTGGTAGGGTGGATATGGAGTAGAGGGGAATGGATATGGATGAGGTGAATGTTGGGTGGTCTATGATGTGGTGTAGTAGGTCTTGAAATGAAGTGGAGGAGGTGGGTAAGTCAGGAGGAGATGATGGGGAATCATCCATAAAGGAGTCATCCAGTAGGATGAAGGATGGAATGGATGGTGAGGAGGTGACATCTGGTGGAGGGTAAGAGAACAATGGGTGGAATTGTTCTTCTGGTGTAGAAAGAACAGGGACTGGAGATGGTGTGGATGTTGGAGATGGTGATGGTGGATGGAGCTGGAATGGTGGATGGTGGGGGAAGGGATGGAATTGGAGAAGGAGGAGAGGCAGCAACAGCAGCCAGGTCATCTGCAGGGGCAGAGACCTGTGGAGGAGTGACTCTTGGAGTCCTTGTGCCTGAAGGAGCACTGGAGGAGGGCCTGCTAGGCTTGCTGATTTGCCTGTCCCACTTTCCAAAGAGGGCACAGGTCAGTCTCTTGGAGGCATTGATATGAACTCCAGAGGAGACCAGCAAGGCAGGACACCTGTGCTGCAGAAATACTCCAATAATTCTTCCAAAATTAACAAAACTTTTGTTTATTTTCTTTTTGATGAGGTCAAAGAAAACCTCTCCCCAGTTCAGATTTTTCTTATCCACAAGAGCTCCCATGAGACAGAGCTGATGTCTGGATATTGTATCATGGGCTGAGTGCTTTGCCAGTAGCACTTTCCCCACCACATCTGCCATGAACCTGTATTCAACAGACAGGTTCCTTTTGAATAGCTTGCTAGGGTTTCCCTCTGGATGACCCATCCTGGCAAGCAGTTCAGAAAACTCATCTCCAGATAAATCAGCAGAGTCTTCTCCATTTCTCAATCCAAAAACTTCTGTTAAAGTTGTGGGGGTCAAGGGTACCTGAGTTCCAGCTATTGACCCAACTATAGTGCTGTTATCTTGATTATGGGCAGTATAAACCCACTCCTTGATCTCATCAGAAGCCAGCTTGATCCTGGTGGTCATTATGGCAGTCAGATTCTGATCCTTGAACAGACCCAGTATATCTTGAAAAATCTGGTCAGTCGTGCTGAAGGATTCTATATCAATATCAAACACAACATCAAACTTCATTGCAGCAAGAACAGCAACTGACACAGCCATTGTACCTGCAAAAACTCAACAAACAAAACGACCAAGAGTAGAACTGTTTGGAGGGAAAGAAGATTCTTGCAGAGAAATCGAAAGCGCAAATGAGAACGACGGCGAAAAATGAGTTTTATATTAGGGTTCGACGCAGAATTGGAAAGATCGTTGAACTCAGTTCGACGATCGAGGCTTCTAAAGGAATCTGAAGAGACATCAACATCGTCGATCTCCGTTCGACGATATTGGAAAGCGTCGAGCTCCGTTCGACGATCGTTCAGAGAACATAATCGTCGAGCGCCTTTCGACGATCGTTGAACGGAAGAGATAGTTCACACTATCTGAGAGGCGCTGAACTCAGTTCGACGATTTTTGGAAATCGTCGATCTCCGTTCGACGATCTTAGGGCAAATCGTCGAGCGCAGTTCAGAGATCAGAAAAATTTTAGACACTAAGAAAAATCAGAATGTTTGCCTAGTCTTGGTCAATTTTTAAACTTTCAAAATCTTGGATATTATTTAAGACTTCCTCCATCTAACATTCCTAACTGATTTAGGAAGAAGGTGTGTTTCTTTTCATCCAAGGGCTTGGTGAAAATATCTCCCCTTTGTAAATCAGTTGTGATATAATGTAATTCAATTTTATTCTTTTCAACATTATCCCTTAAGAAATGATGCCTAATCTCTATGTGTTTTGTCCTACTATGGAGGACTGGATTTTGAGCTATGTAAATAGCACTTGTGTTATCACAAAAGATTTTAGACTTCTCTAAGTTGTAACCATAGTCTAGGAGTTAGTTTTGAATCCACAAGATTTGTGAACAACAACTACCTGCATCCATATATTCAGCTTCAGCAGTTGAAGTTGACACAGATGTTTGTTTCTTACAAAACCAAGAGACAAGTCTGTCACCAAGGAACTGACAAGTTCCACTGGTGCTTTTTCTGTCAATTCTGCATCCAGCATAATCAGCATCAGAGAATCCAGTTAACTCAAATGCTGAATCTTTTGGATACCAGAGACCTAGATTTGGACAACTTTTAACATACCTGAGAATCCTCTTTACTAAAGTTAGGTGTGACTCTCTAGGGCTTACTTAGAACCTAGCACATATACATGTAGCAAACATTATATCTGGTCTACTAGCTGTAAGATACAGTAAAGAGCCAATCATTGCTCTATATGTTGTCTGATCAACAGGTTTCCCATGTTCATCAGCATCCAATACAGCATTAGTAGGCATGGGTGTTTTCATACAAGATGCTTCAGAAATACCAAATTTCTTAACCAGTTCATGTGCATACTTGGTTTGAGAAATGAAGATGCCTTCAGCATGTTGTTTGACTTGCAATCCTAGGAAGAAGGATAGCTCACCCATGCTACTCATCTCAAATTTAGAATGCATCAGGTTAGAAAACCTTCTGCACAATTTAGAGTCAGTAGAACCAAAAATGATGTCGTCTATATAAATCTGTACTAGTAGGGTATGGGACTTATGAGTTCTAATAAAAAGAGTTTGGTCTACTCTACCCCTTATAAAACCATTTTCCAAGAGAAAGCATGCTAGGGTCTCATACTATGCTCTAGGAGCTTGCTTGAGACCATATAATGCTTTGTTCAGTCTAAAAACATAATCAGGATAAGTTGGAGAGATAAAACCCGGAGGTTGTCTGACATAAACTTCCTCTTTGATGTCTCCATTTAAGAAAGCACTTTTGACATCCATCTGATATACTTTGAAGCCTTTATGAGCTGCATAAGCTAGAAATATCCTGATGGCTTCTAATCTTGCAACAGGTGCAAAAGTCTGGTCGTAGTCGATTCCTTCTTCTTGAGAGTATCCCTGAGCAACTAGCCTTGCCTTGTTCCTTATAATTACTCCTTGATCATCCAGTTTGTTTCTGAATACCCATTTTGTTCCAACAATGGAGTGATCCTTAGGCTTTGGCACTAGTTCTCATACTTTGTTCCTCTCAAACTTGATGCAACTCCTCTTGCATTGCAATGATCCAGTGTGGATCTTGCTCTGCATCTTGAATGGACTGAGGTTCAATTTGAGATAGGAAGCAGGTGTGCAACAGGTTTTGGTTGACCTGATTTCTGGTTTGCACACCAGCTGAGATTTCTCCAATTATTTGGGAAATTGGATGGTCTCTAGATGTTACTAAATCAACATGGGGTGTTGATTGTTCACCAACCTGTGTTGTTGTTTCCTCTTGTGGTACAACATCTGGCTCTTCAAGTTGTTCTTCATTATGTTGAGCATTCCCTTCATCTTCACTGCTTTCATCTTCTTGAGCAACCTGTAACTTGTTCATGTCTTCAACTAGAGAATGTTCCTGCAAAGGTTCTATGGTAGAAAAAATCTTCTCCTTGAAAGACATGTTAGATTCATCAAAGGAAATGTGAACAGATTCCTCAATTTTCAAAGATGATTTATTATAGACCCTATAGGCCTTGCTGATCATGGAGTATCCCAGAAACACTCCTTCATCAGCTTTGGCTTGAAATTTTGCTAAATATTTCTTGTCATTATTGTGAATGTAGCAAATACAACCAATGACTCTAAAATAGTCAACTTTAGGTTTCTTTCCTTTGAGTAATTCATAGGGAGTCTTTCCCTTTAGTTTATGTATCATACTTCTGTTCAGCACATAGTTGGAGGTGTTCACTGCCTCTGCCCAAAAGGATAGAGGTAGATGAGCATCTGACAACAATGTGGTGGCAGATTCAATAAGGGTTCTATTTTTCCTTTCAGCTACCCCATTTTGTTGAGGAGTTCTAGGAGCTGAGAAAGTATGTCTGATCCCTTCACTCTGACAGAACTCTTGCATAAGAAGAGAATCATACTCTGTCCCATGATCACTTCTGATCAGGACAATGTGAGTATTGAACTCAATCTGTATACATTTGAGAAACTCTGTCAGACACTTAAAGTTATCAGACTTCTTCCTTAGAAAGAACACCCAAGTGAATCTAGAGAAGTCATCTACAACTACTAAAGTGTAGGATTTCCCTCCTAGGCTCTGTACTGTGATGGGTCCAAAAAGATCAATGTGTAACAGATACAATATCCTAGGTGAATCACTCTTATTAAGTGACTTAAAACTGTTTTTAGTTTGCTTGCTTAATTGACAAGCCCTGCAGAGTCCTTCCTTCTTGTAGGGGCCAGAAGGTAGTCCTCTAACAAGGTTGTCCTTGGATAGCCTAGCAATAGTTCTAAGGTTTAGGTGTCCTAATCTCTTATGCCATAAAACATTTGGTATACAGACAGAGTTAAACAAGCAAATATCTACACCAGTTGAAAGAAAATCTACTAGATAGATGTTACCTTTCCTTTTACCTGTCAACACTGTTGTGTTGTCCTCTGACTTGATTTTGCATAAGGCTTTGCTGAAGGTCACCTGGTAGCCTTCATCACACAGCTGACTGATGCTAATTAGGTTGTGCTTCAGTCCTTCCACATAAGCTACCTTCTTGAAAGTTACTGATCCAATCTGCACTGCACCATATCCTTTAGTCTGTCCAGAGTTTGAATCACCAAAGATAACTTTGGGTCCAAGCTTGGCTCTGAAGGATGTGAGGTTGTCCTTGTTTCCTGTCATGTGCTTAGAGCACCCACTATCCAAATACCATTGCTGGTTAGATGTTGGATAGGTCTTCACCTGCACATATGACAATTCATTTGTTTTTGACCCAGTTTACCTTGGGCCTAGGTTGATAGCCTTTAAATTCTGAAATGAAAGACATCCCAGGTTGACTCTTATATCCTTCAGGATGATATCTCCTTGGAGGTAAAATCCATTCAGTATAAGGGCTATAGATTTGGGATGAAGGACCCTTAGGATTCAATTTTGATTTGCCTTTGAAAAATTTTCCAGAGCTCTGACCTCTGTTCGACGATTTTGGAGCTGCGTTCGACGATCTTGGGTCAGATCGTCGATCTCCGTTCGACGGTCGACTATGGCCGAGGTCAGGTATTTGAGATCGTCGACCTGCGTTCGACGATCTTGGCTGAGATCGTCGATCTGCGTTCGGCGATCGTCGATCTTCGTTCGGCGATCGTCGATCTACGTTCGACGATTTCTGCTGGGACTTAGTTTTCTGAGGCAGATCAGAATTTTTCCTGGCAACCTCTACAACTCCCTTTCCCTTGTCAGAAATGAATTTGATGGGAGTTGTTAGGACTATAGGTTGGCTGGATGAAGCACCCAAGCCCAGTGTACTGTTGAATCTAGAGTTCACTGTGCTTGTGATGTCCATCAGCTTGATGCTTCTCCCATTAAGGGATTCTTCAAGCTTCTTGGTCTCAGAGAGCTCACTTTTCAGTGAAGCTATCTGTTCCCTACAGCACTCCAACTCCTGAGAGAGTTTGAGGTTTTCTGACTTTAGAGCATTGTGTTCAGATAATTGATTTCTGAGAGAGATAATCTCTTTCTCAGACTTTAGCAGGTCTAAACACAGTGCCTTAAATTCAGATTTAAAATCTTCTGAACTAAAATCAAAGGAACCAATTACCTGATCTTCTTCAGGTTGGGTCTCTGAGTCTGACTCTGACTCCTCTTCCTCTGAATTGTGCTGTGAGGCATTGATTGCCATCATGCAGAACTCCTTTTCTTCTGCATCATCCTCATCATCACTGGAGTTGGATGAGGCTTCTGACTCTTCTTCTGTCTCACTCCATGATTCAGCAACAAACCCTTTTCTTGTATGCTTATTTTTGCTTGAAGAAGGTTTGCCATTGCCATTTCTTTTGGAGTCTTTCTCCTTTCTTCTTTCTTTTCTGTCCCTTCTGTACTTGTTCTTGTTCTCTGGACAGTCAGGAACTATGTGCCCTGGTTTCCTGCAACCAAAGCAAATAATGTCTTTATTATTACTAATGGACTTGTCATACCTTGGCTTATCCTGCTCCTTGTATGATCTTCTTCTGAAGTCCTTTCTGGCCATCTTGTAGAATCTTTTGGCCAGCAGACTGAGTAGTTCATCATTGCATGTAGCTTTATCTTCAGGCAGATCCTCAGTTGCCTTGAATGCTATGGTCTTCTCTTTTCTTGTGGCTGGTGAGGCAGCCTTCTGTTCTTCCTCTCTATTTTTGATGAGTAGCTCATAAGATTTGAGCTTACCCAATAGAGCTTCAGTGGTAATCTCATTTAGACTCCTGGCATCTTTAATTGGCCAGATTCTTGAATCCCAAGTGCTGGGGAAGCACATTAGGATCTTGTCATTAAGTTCTGTTAGAGAGATCTCTTTGTCCAATGTCCTGAGTTCACTGACAATTAGACTTAGTCTGTTGTACATATCTCCCACTGACTCAGTCTCTCCTTTCTTGAAGTTCTCATATTGAGAGATGAGATGGGATCTTCTATCCTTTCTCTCATCAGCTGAGCCTGAGACTATTTCTGAGAGCTTGTCCCAAATTTCTTTTGCTGAGTTGCATTCAGCTACCTTTTGAAATATGTCATCTTACATTGTCTGGGCTAGGATATTCATAGCCTTAGCATCAGCTACTTTCCATTTCTTGATATCAGCATCTGTTCCTGATGGAGGTGGAACATCATTTGTACTGGAATTCTCTGGGGGTCTTGGACATACTGTCAAAACAGAATTAAAAATGTATTCGTCAATAGAATTCATGTAAAGTCTAATCCTTGCCTTCCAAAGTGCAAACTTGGATAGATTGCACACTGGAGGTCTGGTGCTAGCATAATCTTTATTTTGGGCCATGATTTGTGCAGACAAAATCTAATAATACACTACAAAAGAAGAACAGATCTAGTTTGGGATCTTTGGGTTCAGGTGTTAGCCTGTACAACCAATCAGGTATGGTATGTTTAACCAACCTGGCTTTGATACCAATTGAAAGTGCAACTAGATCTGATATACTCTATAGGGGGGGTGAATAGAGTATATGGTGCTTTGAAACTTTTTACAACAATTGTTGTAATATGTGTGAGCAGGGAAGCAATAATAAATCTAATTACAGCACTGAGTTACAGAAAAATCAAGGCCAGAAACAAAAATGAAAGCAAGCAAAACCAGAAGACACAAGGAAATATAGTGGTTCCCCAAATTTGGGTACATCCACTCTTCTACCACCCTAGGTAGGAATCCACTGCAGGATGAGTTGATCAGGTGTCCTGGGCACCAATGAGCTTTTGATAAGGTGCTCAAAAACCAAAGCAAATTTTTTGATCAGGTGTCTTGCCACCAATGAGCTTTTGACAAGGTGCTCAAAAACCAAGCTCAAACTTTTGAAGCGAGTTTGAGAAACCCTTTACAGAGTGGGGTGAGAGAATGATGAAAGTCTTCTCTTTCTCAGATCAGCTGAGAAGACTATGTGGATTGATGTCAAAGCTCCCCCTGAATCCTTGAAATCTTCAGGAAGAAAAGCTTTGCTGAGGGTGATAGGCCTTCAAAGGTTGAACTCCAGCAATAGATTATTTCAGCAATAGCTGAAATGTTGAGTGTCTGGAGTCTGGAAGTATGTAGGCCTTGAACACTTTGAAAACTATAGAGATCTGAAGATTTGAGAAAGCTTGATCTCTTTGGATGAGTGTTCTTCAGAATTCTTTGTGACAGAAGATTTTTGAATGTGTCTCTGTAATCTGTATTCTCTCTCTGTATTGTGTGAGCTCTATATGAGATTCAAAAAACATTCTGTCTTTTATTCTCTGATCCAGAATAGAATATCATTCTCTATCAAGTATAGCCGTTAGCCTGCATTAATTGCATCCTTAATTGCATAATCTCTTATGGAGGAAAGTCCACAGAATTATTCCTTGAAAAATCCCTTGAAACTTGGTCCAGAATTGAATGATAACGGCTAGCAAATCTCTGAATTAATTGCAGAATAACTCCTAACTGATTTGAATTTGAATTAAGAAATATCCTGGAAGTTATCTGAAATCGTCGAACTGAGCTCTGCTATCGTCAAGCTGAGCTCAGCGATCTGGAAATATACAGCAGCAAAATATCGTCGATCTGAGCTCAAAGATCGTCGAACTGAGCTCAGAGATAAAGATCCAAAGCATAGTCAAAATCGTCGACCTGAGCTCACCGATCGTCGAACGGAGTTCGACGATATAGTGAAGTTGAGCTCAGCGATCGTCGAATGGAGTTCGACGATCTGTCGAAGTTGAGCTAGACGATCGTCGACCGGAGTTCGACGAATCGTCGTGCTGAGCTCGACGATATGACTTAGTCTCCAGACAGAGAATCCTGGTCTTCAGGGCAGCTACCAAACCTAGACTTCTAACCCTTAGACTCAATTCTAATTAACCTATTTAGCTATACAGAAGGTCAAGCAAAGATTCCTAGAGACATAGTGATCCTGACCCAAATTAGTAATAGGGTGTTCCAACAGTCTCCAAGAAACTCAACCCATCTGCGTTGCCGCATGTTCAAGTCCTTCTGATCCAAGAGATACTTCAGCTTTTATGGTCCGTGAAGATCTCCACCCTTGCGCCATACACATAGTGTCGCCATATTTTCAACGCGAAGATTACCGCCGCCAACTCCAAGTCATGGACGGGTAATTCCTCTCATGAGGTTTCAGCTGTCTAGACCCAAAAGCTATCACCTTGCCATGTTGCACCAACACGCAACCCAAACCGCATCCCGATGCGTCACTGAAAATCTGAAATCCATTGGTCCCTTGCGGTAAACTCAGGATTGGAGCCATCATAAGCCTCTCCTTCAGGGCCTCAAATGCTTGACTGCACTCTTGGGTCCACACAAACTTATGGTCTTTGCGAGTGCGTGAGGTGAGGGGTAGAGCTATCTTCGAGAAATTCTCCACGAATCTCCTATAATACCCGGCTAGTCCAAGAAAACTTCGGACTTCCGCCACGGTCCTCAACACCGACCAATCTCTGATGGCCTCCACTTTCGCTGGATCCACTGCCACCCCATCACCACTAATCACGTGGCCCAAAAACACCACCTTGGCTAACCAGAATTCGCACTTTGAGAACTTTGCAAACAATTGGTTCTCCCTCAACACTTGCAGGACCACTCTCAAGTGGGTCTCATGCTCCACTTCAGACTTGCAGTACACCAAGATGTCATCAATGAAGACAACCACAAACGAATCCAAGTAATCCCGAAATACTCGATTCATCAGATCCATGAATACCGATGGTGCGTTCGTCAACCCGAACGGCATCACCGTAAACTCAAAGTGTCCATACCTTGTACCAAAGGCAGTTTTGGGTATGTCCTCATCTCAAATTCGCAGCTGATAGTAGCCTGACTTCAAGTCCAACTTCGAATATACCACTGACCCCACCAATTGGTCAAACAAATCGTCTATCCGAGGGATCAGATACTTATTCTTGACGGTCAATTTATTCAGCTCTCGGTAGTCTATGCACAGGCGCATGCTACCGTCTTTCTTCTTTACAAACAACACCGGTGCGCTCCACGGTGAAGAACTGGGTCTAATATACCCTTGCTCCAACAGTTCCTGTAACTGTACCTTAAGTTCCGCTAACTCCTTTGGTGTCATCCTAAATGGGGGACGCGACACCGGTCTAGCCTCCGGCACTAACTCGATCGAGAAGTCGATCTCCCGCCGAGGAGGCGCTCCAGGAAGTTCATCCGGAAACACATCCCTGAACTCTGCCACCACAGGCACTTCCTCAATAGATAGCTGGGAGAGACGAACCTCCAACAACGCTACCAGCGCCACACCTCCCTGGTTAACCGCCCGCATCATTTGCATGGCCGTAATTAGGGAATGGGCTACTCCACAAAGGCCCACAAATTTGACTTCCGATTGCCCCTTAGTCTTTAGGGTCACTACCTTGGACAAACAATCAATGCTGGCGCGCTGCTCTGCAAGCCAGTCCATGCCGAAAATGACATCGAACTCTACTAACGGCAACACTGCCGCTTCCAAAACGAAGTCAACTCCGTCTAGCTCCCAACAGATGCGCCCTTTAGCCCCGGTGGTCATAGATGACCCATTGGGCATGCGCACTTCCAGCTCTGCTCCCGACGAGAAAGACCCAACTCCTATTTTTCGGACGAAGCTCTCCGCAAGAAAGGAGTGCGATGCTCCCGTATCGAACAACACCCTAGCTGGGTATCCGGAAACTAACACGAAGCCTACAATAAGACATCTCACAAAAGGGGGTCTAAAAGTATGAAGCACAAATGCAAACTTAAATTTTCTTCATACCTGTCACCACATCGGTTTGACGGATCGCTTCCTGCTGTCCAAGGTTGTAAGCCCTTGGTTGCACCGGTTGGAACCGAGAAGCGCTCGACTCCGCCATCTTTCCTTTCTCTGCAGCACTGGGGCCCGAGCGCACAGACTGCTCCTGCTTTGACTCTTGCCCCGCTCCCTCTTGCTGACAAGCACGGGCTATGTGCCCAACCTTCCCGCAGTTGTAACACGTCGGCGGTCCCCTAGAGTGAGAACCCCCAGGCGTCCAAGTGCTCCTCTCACCCGATCTGGAAGTGTGAGGCTTCCTCCTCCACCTACTCCCATCAGACTTTACATGAGATTGGGAGGGTTTCCCTTCCCCATGCTTGAGAGTAAAACCCTTTCGACGCTGGGTTCGCTCCAGATCATTCTCCAAACTCCTGGCGGCTTCAACTAGCTCATTAAATCCCGCCCTCTTCATGGAGATGAGGGGCTGTCTCAGATTCTCCCTCAACCCTTGGTAGAAGAGGTTATCCCTCTCTACATCATCCGCCATTGTCGTTCCCGCATAACGACCCAAACGGGTGAACTCTTGCACGTACTCATCCACTGTCTTGTCTCGCTGCATTAGATGCAGAAACTGCCTCTGCAGGGCCAACCGTGTTGAAACTGGAATATACCTCTTAAGAAAAGCGTCCCCAAACTCTTCCACTGACGGGGTGCGTCCCGGGAACAGGCGGCCGCTATGGCTCGCCCACCACAATTTGGCGTCTCCTTCCAACATGAACGCCGCATACTCAGCTTTCTTTTCCTCTGGCGTCTCTGCCGCCCTTAACAGTTCTTGAATACGAACCCACCAATCCTCCGCATCCGTTAGCGTTCCAACACCCTTGAAAGATGGGGATGGAAACTCAGGAAATACTTCATGTGTCGGTCTCCATGCCCTACCACCACCCTTTCTGCCAAAGGCTCCACTCGCCTGTCTTCTCCGCCTGGCACGGCCGTCGCCGTGTCCGGTGTAGCAGGGGTTGCTACCTGGGCTGCAGCTGCCGCTTGGGCTGCCACCATCGCTTCTGCAAGCATACGACAGAAGTCGGCCGGGTTTACACCCGTGCCAAAAAGACCTGGAGCAGTAGCACTGCTCGCCGAGAGATCATCCCTTGCCCTTGAGGTGCCCGCCTCGTTGCTTGCACTCTTCAGGAAAACAAGAAATAAGGGATTAGTCTCCAATCTCAAGACTAAAACATAAGGACACTCACGGTCCCGCGTTACTCTTATGTGGATAACTTCTCTACGCACTGACCTTGAATCTAACCTCCCTCTGATACCAAATTGTAACACCTCCCCTGTAGTGGACGTATAATATGGGTCCGGCCGGGGCCCCACAACATACGAACACCACAGCTTTAGTATTATAAGTTGATATAACTACCCAAACTCAGAACACTTGCACAACACAGCGGAAACAAACAGGACTAGAAGTTATCCACCACTAAAGAGTAAAACAAATGGCCTTAAGGCCTAACATCAAGTGTCCAAAAAAGACATAATACATCAATCATGAATGTGCTCAGCACTCCTAGTCTACCTCGGCATGCAAGCCGGACAAAAGAGTCTCAAACAAACATCATCATAAATGTAGTGCTACAAAAGAGGGAAAAACACTTCATGGGCTTAGGCCTTTTTGGCCGGCGTGCTAGCTCCTGCATGCGATCCTTGCCCTGTAAAATTATTAGTAACGTGGGTCAGCAAAAGCTGACCTCAAACTGTGTAACAACACATCTCCTCCCGGCCGCCCCTAACGGACCCCGGGGAACCCTCCAACCTGCAAGTCAGCACTTCATATGCAATAAAAATAGCTATAAACAGAAGAACATGTAAAACATGCTTGGATGTCTCAATCATCAAACATGTTCTCTATTGGTTGAGCATATAAAGAAAGGGCCTACTATGCAACATGAATGCAACACCCGGGCTTCACCCAAGGTACCCTACTGCGTATGCATCTAGCACAACATCACATCATTTGGGTACTCACATTTCCCCATTGGCATAAAGCCGCAAACACTAAGGGAGACACCTCTCCCTCAAACGGCGCACAGGCCGCCACAAGGAATTCTTGCCAAGGCCCCACCCGCTCGTGGGATTAGCCCCGTGCTTGCCTGCAAGCTCTGACGTCTCATGTCAGGATTCCAACAAACACAGACCGACCGATTCTAAGAAGCCTTGCTGGACCCCACCCGCTCATGGCCTCTTTGCCCGGGCTTGCCCCAAGCTTGGCATTCTCGTCAGTCTCACAGAAGGGAACTAGTCTCGTCGGGACACTCTCCACACATGACGCACATGTCACGGGATAGCCAGCCGACCACGGAGACATAGCCACGCCTTGGCACATCACAAACCAAGACTAAATACATCGTAATCCCTCATTGTACTGCAGCGTTCCCGCGCACCAAGGAAACCATCTCCAACTCGTGCGGAGCTAACCTTGTCCACCAAGGAAACCATCTCCAACTCATACGGAGCTAACCTTGTCCCTCAAGGAAACCATCTACCGCCACGAGGAGCTAACCTTGTCCGGGTTCGACTACACGTACCTTTTCAAGCAAACGGGACAATCACCACCACAACACAAACGACATCTTGCCGCAATGGAAATCTCTACGAATCCCTAAGGTCGTATGCAACATCACCGAGTCGGACTAACAGTCGCGACTACGGCTTCACCCACCATGCCTAATCCACTAGCGAAGTGGATCTCTAATGCAAAATATGTCGGGGACGGACTCAATCGACCCGGAGGTTCCTCTTGAACCTTGGCAACCAAAACACCTCTCATTCGAGTGGTTGGTGCCCAAAATCTAAAAGAAGACGATGCTAAAAACGTGCATCCTAAAGACCGAGAGGAGAGATGTCGTTACCTTCCGACTCCTCTTCCTTGCCATGGCAAAATAGCCGGATGGAAATCTTCGCAACGATCTAAGCTTCACGGATCCGGATTCGGTTCACGATTTGGAGCTCCGAAACCCTTCCTACAGCCCAAGACCTTCTTCTTCTTCCTCCTTGCTCTAGCTTTTCTCAAGAACTTGGAAAGAGAAGACTTGGAAAACAATGAGGGTTTCCAACCCTAAAATCGGACTTAACTTCCCAAGAGTTGGCCTGAACCGTTAGATCCCAAAACCAGAAAAGAATGGCCGCGATTCGCCTGGAAAAGAGAAAATCTAGGCCGAACACGGCCTGGCACACGCCCGTGTCCAGGGCCGTGTGCCTCATTCGCCGTCTCAAATCGACGCGCCTGGAATCGCATACGGGCATCCGACACGCCCGTGTTCAACCCGACACGCCCGTGTCCCCAGTGACACGGCCGTGTGGCCGGCCGTGTGCCTCCAACAACACGGCCCCGAAACCAACCCGAGAGCTGACACGGCCTGGGACACGCCCGTGTCCCAAGCCGTGTGCCAAGTCTAGACACCCGTCGACAGGCTTTGTGTCGACACCGCGGAAAAACGTCGAGCGAAGATCGTCGACCAAGCGGGACACGCCCTGTGACACGCCCGTGTCACAGGCCGTGTGCCCCAGTCTCGACACCCTGTCGAGCAAAAGTGTCGACACTTGGGATGAGTGTCGACACGGCCTCGACACGCCCTGCGACACGCCCGTGTCGCAGGCCGTGTGCCCCACTCTCGACACTTTGTCGAGCGAAAGTGTCGACACTTGGGCCGAGTGTCGACACGGCCTCGACACGCCCTGCGACACGCCCGTGTCGTAGGCCGTGTGCCCCACTCTCGACACTTTGTCGAGCGAAAGTGTCGACACTTGGGCCGAGTGTCGACACGGCCTCGACACGCCCTGCGACATGCCCGTGTCGCAGGCCGTGTGCCTCCTGCCAGAAACGCAAAAATTTCCAGAACTGCACACTGACTCTCTTGCAAAACTGGGGTGTTACACGCGGTTTGTGCAAATACTCTTGTGATCCAACTCAGTCAGGTCAAGTTTCTTTCTTAATCCCCCGTGTATTCTTCCAAATACTCTTGTAATCCTTTTTACTGTGAATCAAGAGGCCCGTCGAAAGGAAGGCATTCGCCGCTGCCAGTGACACTCTCTTTCACACTCTTTTTACTCGCTCACACCGTCCGCAGGGCAAGTAACTGACCACTTGTGAACCACTTTTTCCTCTACCGGTCACCCTACTCGGGAACAATGCACAATGTGTTGGTGACATTTTTTGGCTCTAACAGAATTTGGAGCGATGGGTGCGGTGACCTTCAAATCCAACCTGTTGGTGAAGTCACCTGGTGCCCGCACGGTGCAAGCAGAGACCGCTTGGGGCCTTCAAGAGGGATGCTACTGACCTCTCCTCTAGGCGAGCGAACGCTCACAGAAAATCGCGAGATAGTCGTGGACGCTCAACATCGGTTCGCAGCTCACGAGGGTCGGGTACATCTCAAGCCCGCGTAGGAGGTCTAGGAAGTGCCCGTCCCATAAGGAGATGGAAATAGGACCATCTCTGTCAACGCCGAGTTTGAAGAAGGAATCAAGGCACTCCTCATTCATTGCTTGCTCGACAACCTCGACGTCTTCGCGTGGTCGGCCTTTGACATGCATGAAATCAGTCCAGAGGTCGCATGTCATTGTATCAACATCGATCCAAATTTCAGGACAGTAAAACAAAAGAAGCGAATGGTAGCTACTACCCTCGCTGGTCCCATCTGCGAAGAAGTGGCTATGTTGATGGAGGCAGAGTTCGTTCGGGAAGTTCAGTATCCGGACTGGATTTCCATTGTAGTGATGGTACGAAAGCCCAACGGGAAGTGGAGAATGTTTGTTGACTTCACGCGCCACAATAAGGCATGCCCCATGGACTGCTATCCACTACCCCGGATAGACTCATTAATTGACTATGCAGTAGAGTTTTTGTTAATGAGATTTTTGGATGCCTTCTTCGGATATCATCAGATAAGAATGCACGAGCCTGATGTTCCTTATACCGCATTCATCACAGACAAGGGATGTTATTGTTACCAGGTCATGTCATTCGGATTAAAGAATGTCGATGTCACACACTAGAGGATGATATATTATGTTTTCATGAATTAGAAAGGATACAACCTGAAAGTCTATGTGGATGACCTTCTTGTCAAACGTCATAGTGTTGACAATCATATGAGAGATCTAGCAGAGACGTTTGGCATGCTTTGCAAGTTTAACATGAGACTCAATCCCGCCAAATGCATTTTTGGAGCAAGCAGGGGGGAATTCTTTGGGCATCTACTCACCCCCAAGCTCTGGAGCCCAATCCAGACAAGGTAAAGGCTATCCTAGAAATGAAACCCCCGAAGAGTCCGAAGGAGGTTCAGCTGTTGGCAGGAGGGGTGACGGGGCTCAGTCATTTTATCTCGTGATCATGAGATAAGTGCGCCCCTTTCTTCAAGACCCTTCGAGGAAGGAAGAAGTTTAAGTGGACCGAAGAATGTGATCATGTCTTCGAAGAGTTGAGGTGTCAGTTTACCACAACTTCTCGTCTCTGGAGTCCCCTCCCATTAGAGTACCTTTTCTTATACTTGGGAGTTGGAACATACACCATCAGTTCAGTTTTGTTGCGAGAAGAGGGCAGCACCTGGGAGGAAGCTCCATACCCATTATGTTGGGAGATGTTTGTAGATGGGGCCTCTAGCTTGAAATTAGTAGGAGCAGGGATTGTCCTAGTCAGCCCTTGTGGAAACAGGATTGAGAAAGACGTAAACTAAAGTTCCATTTTCCCGTTAAAAATAACCAGGCTGAGTACGTAGCTTTGATAACAGGACTGAACTTGGACCAAGAGATAGGCATCAAGGTTCTGGAAGTGAGAAGTGACTCCTTGGTCATGACATCACAGATCAATGGAATTTTTGATGCAAGGGAGCCACTCCTACAATGGTATCTGGCCCTTGTCAAGCACGTCATATTCCAAGGGAGGAAAATGCATAAGCCGACAAATTGGCCATGTACAGGAATCCAACCGGAGGGACTCTTACAGAGTTGTTTCTCCTTGCGATAGAGGAAGTAGGTGTTATGGAGGTAGACCAATGTCCGTCGTGGATAGATCCTTTTGTTCATTACTTCATAATAGAGGAAGTTCACCCCTCGGTAAGCGATAAGAGGAGAATCAAGCTAAATGCAGCTCACTATTCCCTAATATCATGTGTCCTCTATCAGAAAACTCTTCTCTTGCACATGATAAGATGTGTGATAGAAGAAGAGATCCCTCGAATCCTGTAAGAAGTGCATTCAGGAGAGTGTGGTAGCCACTTAAGAGCCAGGACCCTTGAGAAGAGGATCCTCCGTCAAGGATATTTTTGGCCAACAATCAGGAAGGATTGTGCACATTTTGCCAAGAAGTGTGTGAGGTGCCAGAAGTTCTCTCCCATTCAGGTCCAGTCAGCTTAGTGACTCTACAACACCCCAAAGTTTTTTATCTAGAGTTGGAGAGTGCTGGGTGGGGTACAATATATAGGTCTCTTTTTCCTTGACAAAGCGTTAAAGGCAAAAATTCGTTGTATGCTCTTGAGAGGTGGCATGCTCACTTAGGAGGAGTCCTTTTCACTCGATGCCGACGGCGTGTTCACTCGACACTGGGCGGTTAGCCAGCCTGGTGCCATGTCCTCCGGCCTGGTGTCATGTACACCAGCTAGGCGTCGTGTCCTCCAGCTAGGCGTCGTGTCCTCCAACTAGGCGTCGTATCCTCCAGCTAGGCGTCGTGATCATTCGACGCCCTGAATCAGAGCGCTTTTTCTATAAGGGTCGCGAGCTGATTCCGTAAATAAGACTTTCTGGGCATCCGATCTTCTTGGAACTTTATCCAATGGTCCAGATCTTTAGCCCGTGAGCCCTAAGTAGGGCAGACGAGATATTTCCTCTCACATTTCTCAAGTTCTTGACACTTTACGGCTCAGGAGCGAGACAGAGCAGAGGAGGAAGACAACCTAGATCTGCCATTATTGGAGCTTTGGAGCTCCGTTTGCCGATCCGAGACCAAATCTATGGGGAGGGCTTGAAGGTGAACACGTTCATCCGTGCTATTCCAAATTTCCATGGCTAGGAAGAGATTCTGCAAGGTAACGACATCTCTCCTCTCAGTCTTAGGATGCGTGCATGCCATCTTTTCTTCTTTTTTTCTTTCTTGCAAATTTTGGCACCAGATCTCTCGAATGAGAGGGATCCTGGTCGCCTTGGTTCAAGAAGAGCCACCAGATCGATTGAGTCTGTCCCCAACACGTTTTTCATTAGAAATCCTCTCCGTTAATGGATTAGGCATTATGGGTGAAGCCGTTATCGCAACTGGTGGTCTGATTCAATGATGTTGCTTGACGTGCATTTTAGGGATTTTTTTAGAAATTTGATTGCGGTGAATACACCATTGTGATGCCCCTTAGTTTCGTATGAGAACAAACGTTGGCTAGGGCGGGGAAATGTAAGTGATGGATTGTGATGTCCGTTTGTTTGTGAAGCCGTGACTTTTTCTTTATGGTCGGCTGGTTTACCCTGTGATGTTGTGATTCACGTGTGGAGGGTGTCCCGACAAGACAAGTCCCCTTATGTGGAAACCGACGAGAATGTCTGTGATTTTGGAAAAGCCTGATGGTGTTGTGATCCATGTGCGGGTGGGGTCTAAGCGCGAGTTCTTAGCATCAGTTGTGTATGCTTAGTGAAATTGGCAAGAACGAAGGAGCTGATGGACAAGTCCAATGGTGTTGTGATCCATGTGCGGGTGGGGTCTCAGCGAGAGTTCTTGGCCTTGGGCTTGTATGCCTTTCGGGAAATGAGAGTACCCATGAATTTTATTGATGTGTGATGATATGTTAGAATCATATGCGTTATAGGGTGAAACCCAAGTTTGTATACATGTTGCATTGTAGGCCCCTTTTATTTATATGCTCAACATAAAAATGTGTTTGATGTTTGAGACATCAAATCATGTTATTTTCTATGTTAGTTTATGTTTTATTACATATGCATACAAAGTGCTGACTTGCAGGGTGATGAAGTGTCACGAGGTCCGCTTGGGACGACCGGGAGGAGGTGTATTGGTTACACGATTGAGGTCATGTAACACCCCAAAAGTTGTATTTGAGTTGGTCGCGTAAAAAGGGATTTTTGGTGCCTGTATAGGGGTACACGGCCTAGGACACGGGCGTGTCCAAGACCGTGTCTGGCTGGTGATTTTTGGCCATTTTCATCCCGAGAAGGACACGACCAGGAACACGGCTAAATGACACGAGCGTGTCATTTGACACGGGCGTGTGCCTACCCGTGTCAGTACCCGTGTTCAGTTGGGTCGTGTCTGTTGGCGTGGCGGTTATGGGTAATACGCCCCCGGACACGGGCGTGTCGAGAGACCCGACACGGGCGTGTCAGGTGAGACACGGGCATGTCTCTGCCCGTGTGTCTTTCCTTCGTTCGACGATCGTGCCTGGATCGAGGCACACGGCCTGGGACACGGCCGTGTGCCAAGCCGTGTTCGGCCCAGGTCTGGGGAATTTTGTGCAGATCTGAGCCATTCATTTTCTTTAATTAAGATCCAAGGGCTCATACGGTTTCCTGCTCTGTTAAGGCCGGGAATAGGGGAGTTAACCCTTCATTTCTCTCCAACCATTCTCTCTCTCAAGGAGTTGGAAAGAGGAGGAAGAAGGAAGGGATTCCGGCCGCCGGCGGAGCATCGGAGCACCGTTTTGAGATCTGAGAGCGGATCCGTGGAGGAACGTTCGTTGCGAAGACTTCCATCCGTGTAGTTTTTCCATGGCGCCAAAGCGGACTACAAGGGTAACGATTCTCTACTTGAGCATGTGAAGCTCTTCCTTTCTGCATAGGGAATCCCGCTCCCGCGAGTGTGCGGTGAGTGCGTGGTGTTCCTTGGGGTTGATGTGAATAGTCCCCCTTGTGTTGCATATAGAGTCCGGAATCTAAGTACGGGCACAAGCATTGTGTGTGAAGCCTACCCGGACGTGTATTGTCTGGATCGGTGATGTTGCATTTGATATGTTTTGCCGGAGAAGATTCCATGCTTTGGGTTTTCGGGGTTCTACGCGGTAGATTGCAGCAGGGATCCTTGGAGGTTAGCTCCAAGGCGCACCCGAAAAACTGAGCAGAATCATTGTTCTGCTAACTTGGCGGTCAGGGAACCGACCTTGAACATAACTGGGTTATGTGATTGTTTGGAAAATTTTGGGATCCGAGAGAAGCTTGGCTCGTGCGTACGTCTTAATGTGAACTACGCGGTTGAGCAACGGGCAAGTGGAATTGGACCTGGGCTATGTGGTTCGGTGCGAGAGACACGAAAAGGGGACTGGCCGTTGGCATAGTCGGGAGCCTTAGACAGTGGTCAGGAAGGCTAAATTGCTCATGTTGTTGTCATCCTGGGGGTGGTACTGAAGACACTGAAGTGTCAAGATTCACCGTTAATGTGTCCTGAGTGCACGGGGTGTTTGGCCGTGCGAGCCTACACCTGTGGCGAAGTATATATTTAAATAATTGTTTAGTTGGGCTAATGTTATGCAGGGAAGGAGCACCGCCGTCCCGAGAAAGGGATGGGGTCGTTATAATTTGGTCGTCTTTAGCTGACCGTTGCTTTGTTTGCCACCGTGCGGTGGTATGTTGCTTGCAGGTGCTGCGGAGCCGTGTGCAAAATAGCGGGCTGGAGCCCATGTTGCCGTGCTGGCCCTCGAAGGCCGTAAAGAATAGTTGTACTTTACTTTTGTAATGTGTGGTCGGCGTGCATGCCGATGTATGGAAAACACTATTTATTAAGTGAACTTTTGTATGGTCATAAGGCCATGTACCCTTTCAGTGTATTTGGTTTTCATTCCAGTAGTGTGGTTGTGGACATTCATGTTTAATGAATTCAAGTTTTGGGTTCTTTCAACTTTAAAATTTTCCGCTAGAATGCTATGTGTAGGACGAGCAGTCTTAATTGGATAGTTTGAATATTCTTATGTAACCCTTCCGACTGTCTGTGGTATATGACGTCAGGTTCCAGCTGGACCTTCTGTTATATGCCATGTGATGGATGGGGATGTTACAGGTCAGCCTTTGCTGACCCACATTAGAACAAATTTTTATAGGGTAAGGATCACAAGCTGGAGCCAGCTCGCCAGCCAAAAAGGCTTAAGCCTCATGAAGTGTACCTCCTCCTATTGTTTCTTGCTTGTTTGCATGTCATGTTTCTTTCACTGTATTTCGTCTTCCATGCTGAGATAGTCTAGTAGTGTTTTTGTACATTACTGATTGGTATTGACGATGTTTTGGATATCTAAGTGATTTAAGTCCATAAGACCATTTGGACTCCTATATTATGTGGACAACTTATATTTTTTCTATTTTAGTGTTTTCGCGGTATTGTATTATAAGTTTTGAGATGAGTAGTGATTTTATATCACCTTTTAATACTAAAGTTGTGACGCCTATATGTTGTGGGGGCCCGACCGGGCCCATATCATATAGTCATTGCAGGGGAGGTGTTATACACTCAAGACTATTTGTGTTCTCTGGTCTTTCGCCGTCTGGGGAATGGATTTGATTGGCCCGTCCTAATAGCAAGTGGCAGCGTCGCTTTATCTTAGTCATGATCGACTACTTCAACAAGTGGATAGAAGCCAAGGCGCTTGCCCGAACTACCATTCATGTAGTGAAAAACGTTATCTTGGCGAAGATTGTCTGCCGATATGGAGTTCCAATTGCAATCGACAATGACCCTCAGTTTGCAAGTGAAGAATTGACCAATTTCTGCGGCCGGGTAGGAACGGAACTCCGATTCTTATCCTTGCATCACCCGCGAAGCAACGATTAGGTAGAGGCGGCAAACAAGCAGAACTTGAGCTTACTCAAAAAGAAGGTGGAAAATGCTCGTGGTAATTGGGCGGAGCAATTACCAACAGTTATATGTACCCACTAAATGACTCCTTCTTTAGCAACTGGTGAAGCTCCTTTAAAGTTGTTACATAGGTGTGAGGCTCTTATTCCGGTAGAATTTGACATAGAAATCCCTTGTGTGCTACTAGTTAGGCAGGGCAACAACGATTGGATGGAGTTCAACAATAAAGAGCAAAGGTATTGTCTCAATCAGATCGAAGAACTTCAGGATCAGTCTGCGATATGACAGACTGAGGAAAAGCGAAGGATGACCAGGTATTTTGACAAGTATGTCCAGGTAAAGCAATTCAAGAAGGGAGATCTTGTGCTGAAATGGGTGGATATAGATGAGAGAGTGGCCTAGGTAGGAAAACTCAAACCTAATTGGGAGGGACCTTTTATCATCAAGGAGGCGCTCAAGAACAGGGCCTAATGGTTGCAGTCACATGAAGGTGAGTAAATATCCAACACCTGCAATGACGACAACCTAAAGAGATATTATTCCTAAGTCAAGGTGCGTTCCTTTCCTCCAAAGTCGGACCCGCTTCTCAGAAGCCCAAGGTTTTCCATTCTGTGGAAACCCTTAGCACGATGTAGTGAAAGAGAGCATCTCAGCGGCACACACAACGCACACAAACTCTAGTATGTGTTGGAGCATGCATTCCACGCTTCCTGGTTTGCTAATAACAAATATTGTTTGTATTTGATTTTTGGGTGTTTTTGGTGTGCAGATAACACATGTCTATTTCTAATATCTTTTTGGTGCTAAATCAGATCAGAATTGAGCTCGGGAGATATCGCTAGGCGATATTGAGTATCACCGACCGGCGATAGTGCCACTCGACGCATTTCCGTTCGACACACGATGAAAACGTGGCCTCCGTTACATCGCTATCGCTAGATGGAGATATCCAGTATCGCCAGACGATAGTGCACGATTCGGCGCTCGACGTAGGTGCGATGCAAAAATTAGTAGTTCATGGGCCACGTGGCAGCGATTACCTCTATCGCCGGGTGGCGATACCCAGTATCGCCAGGCGATAGCGCCAAGAATATAAAAGCCTTTCATTTCTTGTGGAAATCATGAATTTCATTACCTGGAGTGTACTTTCCTGCATAGACGTTTCAGAGAGCTCAAGATCTTAGAGATACTCCATACTCTCAAGAAGGCAAAAGCGTGAAAGATTGACGACACGTTCGCAGCATTCGAAGCAAATATAGCAAGGATTCGTCAGCATCTTCAGTGCATTGTTTGAAGGGAGTGTCTAGCCGAAAGTGTTCAATTTGTTTTTGTTCTTTCTTTTACTTTCTCATTGTAATCGGTAGAGAAATCGCCGCCTTGTGCGTGGCGTCTAGGTCCTTGTGTGGCTTAGGAGAGAATCAACAGCTTGTGAGTGGCGTCCAAGTCCTTGTGCGGCTTAGGGAGAAATTGTTGCCTTGTGTGCATCGTCTAGATCGTGGTTAGATCTAGGGGGAGGCTAGTAGCAAGATCTAGGAAGAGGTACGCTTTATCCTACCGGTTCTTGGTAGAAGAACCGGTGAAAACACAATCAAATTATTTATTCCACTAGCCTTTGTATCTAGCTCTATAGAGACCCATTGTATTATGCTTATCTCTTTTGAAATATATCATTATTGTTTTAGCTAGTATACATTTGCATTTTTTAATTATATTGTTGTTATTCATCAAGTCAAGTTCGCTTAATTTTTAAGGAAAATTTAAAAGTACCCTTATTCACCCCCCCCCCTCTAAGGGCACCGTAAGATCCAACACTTGGTATCAGAGCAAGGTTACTCCAAAATCGGTTTCACCACCGGGAGTAATGGCACAAAACACTCACGCATTTTCTGAGGGGCAAGGTATAAGTAAACCTCCCTTATTCACGGGCACCGTCTACAACTATTGGAAAGCACGAATGCGATGTTTTCTAATAGCACTAGATATCAACGTTTGGGGCATGGTAGAAACATACTACACTGCTCCTATAACTATAGTAGGAAGTGTCTCTATGAAAAAACCCAAGGATAAATGGGATGAAGCGGATAAGCTTCGCTGTAAGAATAACGCTAAGGCAATGAACACTTTATTTTGTGCGTTAGATATGACTGAATTTAACCATGTTTGTGCATGTGATACTGCATAGGATATATGGAATCTTTTTGAAGTTACTCATGAAGGTACATCACACGTAAAGGACTCAAAGCTTTTCCAGTTAGAATCAGAGTTTGAGAAGTTCAAAATGGAGGTTGATGAGGATGTAGACTCCATGTACACAAGGTTCAGCAAGATAGTGAAATACTCAAGGATTCTAGGGAAGAATTTCTCAAATGGAGATTTGGTGAGGAAAATACTTAGATCGCTTCCCCCAAAGTTTAATCCAAAAGTGACTGTCATCTCAGAGTCACACGATCTAAAGTCTCTCCAAATTGAGAATCTAATAGGCAACTTAAAAACCCATGAAGTAGAGTTGGGGATTCAACAACAAGAGTATAGCCTGGAGCCAAGGAAGAAAATGTTGGCATTGAAGTCCAAGAAGGAAGAGGAAAGCGAGTCCGATGAAAGTGACGATGGAGATGAAGAAAGCTTGTTTGTGAAGAAATTTAGAAGATTCATGAGAAATCCTGAAAGAAGAAATTCTTTCAGGAAATTTTTCAAGAAGCAAGAATTTGGGAATAGGAAAGGAAAAACCCAAGCTGATGGATAGGATGACGAAGATAGACCACCACCTGAGTGCTATCACTGTAGGAGAATTGGCCACATAAAGAGCAAGTGCCCAAAGTTCTGAAGGCAGAGAAAGAAAGAAAGATAAGAAGAAAGTTCTGAAGGCAGAGACATGGGATGAAGCCACTTCTAAGGAGTCAAGCAGTTCAGGGTTAGAAACAGAAGAGGAGGCCAACATGTGTTTGATGGGAAAGAGCGCTTCATCACATGATGAAGGAAGCAGTGTCCAGAGCGACACTGAGGTAACTCCTGAAACTTATGATGATTTATATTCTAAATTTTTGAGAACTTGCAAGTATTTAGATAAAAAACTGCATGATATTAAATTGATTAAATCTGGAAATAAAGTGTTAGTTAAAGAAAATAAAAAACAAAAAAATGAAGTAAAAGTTCTTGGAAAGGAGAAAGCGACTTGTCAAGAGGATTGTCCCTCCTTGACAAAGATATTAGAGCTTGAGAAAGATCTCTCTAAGACTCTGACTCGGGTTGAAACTCTTACAAGAGAGAAAGAGGCCTTAGAGAGATCTCTAAAGTTTTCTCAATCGCAAGTGGAAGGAAGCAGGAAGTCCTTCGCAAACCGATGCGGCACCATAGTTGCCAAAAATAATATATTAAGGGGACAAGTCCGTAATTTAGAAATGGCCACTAACAAATTTAGAGTGGGCCAAAAAACTCTAAATACGATTTTTGGAATCCAATACTATGGTTCTGAAAAATTCGGACTTGGATACTCTCCTGAACACTATCGCCCGGCGACATCCACTGTCATCGGCGATAAGAAAAAGTCCAGGAAATCTGGTTTTCAAATTAAAAACAAAAAACCTCCTGTCCCTGTAACTTCCAGCAAAGGGTCAAAATTTATTTTAAAAAATCCGTCGACTTCTTTCATCAAGTGTGCCAAATGTTATAAGTTTGGTCACACAACACATACTTATATGAAGACGGGATACTGTTCAGTCAAACAAATCTGGGTGCCTAAGGCTTCCACCTACTCTATGGGAGGAAGCACTTGGGTAAACAGATCTTTACTCTCATCCTCTTTCTAGGTGTTTTGGCAGGCTAAGGACAAAGAAGGCGTGTTGTACTTGGACTCAGGGTGTTCCAAGCACATGACGGACAATAAATCAAAGTTCCTTAGCCTACAAATGAAGAAAGGAGGAGTAGTTACTTTTGGTGACAACGGGAAGAGAAAAATCATCGGCATTGGAGTAGTAGGTAACAAATCATTTACTATCTCAAATGTTTTGTATGTTAAAAGTTTGAAGCATAATTTAATCTTGATAAGTCAGTTATGTGATGTTGGCTTAAATATTTTGTTTGACTCATCTTCAAACTTATGCAAAATTATTAACTCCAAAACAAATGATATTGTTATTACTGCTCCTAGGTTACAAAATGTCTACATGGTTAGATTTAATGATTTGTCACATTCTTCTTTAAAGTTTTTTATATCTAAAAATGAGGAGTTAGATTTGTGGCATAGACGTTTTAGACATTCTAGTTCCAAGCTAATCATAAAATTATCTCACTATAAGCTTGTTAAAGGTTTACCTTCTTTGCATGGAAATTTATCGTCTTTATGTTCATCATGTCAAAAAGAAAAATTTTCAAAGTCGTCATTTAAGAGCAAAAATGTCATTTCCACCACGAGGCCTTTAGAATTGATACATATGGATTTGTTTGGTCTTGTTCATACATTGAGTCTAGGTGGTAGAAAATACACTTTTTTTATTGATGATTTCTCTCGCTTTAGTTGGACAATTTTCTTAACGTCTAAATCTGATGCGTTTTTAGAATTTTCCAAATTATGTTTACGTGTTCAAAACGAACTAGAGTTGAAAATAAAATGCAGTCGTTCAGATCATGGAGGTGAATTTGATAATGAGAAATTTGTTTCTTTTTGCAATGAGTTAGGAATTAAACATGAATTTTCCGCTCCTCGTACATGTCAACAAAATGGTGTGGTAGAGAGAAAAAAATAGAACTTTACAAGAACTAGCTCACACTATGGTATCTGAATACAAATTACCTCGATCATTTTGAGCCGAAGCTCTTAGTACTGCTTGTTATGTTATCAATCGTGTTATGTTTCAACCTCTCTTAAAATTAACATCTTATGAGCTATATTTTCAAAAGAAACCAAATGTATCTTATTTTAAAGCTTTTGGTTGTAAATATTTTGTTTTGAACACTAATGATAATTTAGGCAAATTTGATGAAAAATGTGATGGAGGTATTTTTATTGGTTATTCTTTAACGAGTAAAGCTTATAGAGTTTACAATAAGAGCACTAAAATGGTTGAAGAATCTGTACATGTTAAATTTGATGAGTTTTTCCCTTGTGTAGAAGCTAATATTGCAGGTAAAGATGAAGAGTTCTCCCCTCTATAAAGGTTTGATGATGATGAAATCCTTGGAGACAGAGATGAAGAAAAAGGAGTTGAACAACAACAACAAGAAGAAGAGCAAGAATACGTGCCTCCAAGCGAACTAAGATTTTCAAAAGATCATCCCCAAGATTTGGTTATTAGAGAACCATCAAGAGGGGTAAGTACTCGTTCATCCGTACGTAAGTTATTTTCTAATATGTGCTATGAATGACGAGATTAATCAATTTGAACGTAATAAAGTTTGGAAGTTAGTAGAAAGACCGTCAAATCATCCTGTTGTAGGGGTTAAGTGGATTTTTAAAAATAAACTAGATAGTGAATCTAAGGTCAATAGGAACAAAGCTAGACTTGTAGCAAAAGGTTATTCACAAATAGAAGAAATATATTTTGATGAAACTTTTGCACCCGTAGCACGTTTAGAGGCAGTTAGAATATTTCTTGCATTTGCTACTTTTTAAAAAGTTTAAATTATTTCAAATGGATGTTAAAACTGCTTTTCTTAATGGGTATATTAAGGAGGAGGTCTATGTAGAACAACCTCTAGGCTTTGTTGATGTTAGATTTCCTGATCATGTTTTTAAATTAAAAAAAGCTCTTTATGGTTTGAAACAAGCACCCCGAGCATGGTATGATAAATTTACTATTTATTTACTAAAGAATGATTACAAAATGGGCAGTGTTGATTGTACTTTATTTGTTAAACATATTAATGATGATCTTATCGTTTTACAAATATATATTGATGATATTATTTTTGGATCCACAAATGAAAAATTATGTGAGAGTGTTATTGAAATTATGAAGAATGAATTTGAAATGAGCATGGTAGGAGAACTCACTTATTTTCTTAGTTTTCAAATTACTCAAAAGCATGATGGAATTTTTATTTGTCAATCTAAATATATTCATGATGTTTTAAAAAGATTTGGGTTTGAAAATCTAAAACAAACAAATACCTCCATGACTGTCTCATTAAAGTTAGTAAAAGATGAAAGTGGAATATCCATAGATCAAACACTTTATAGAGGAATGATATGATCACTATTATATTTGACTGCCTCTAAGCCTGACATTATGTTCACTGTATATTTATGTGCTAGATTTCAAGCTAATCCCAAAGAGTCTCATTTAAAAGTAGTTAAACGCATTTTTAGATATCTTATTGGCACATCTAAAATATGTTTGTGGTATCCTCATAACGATACATTTATATTACGTGGCTTTTTTGATTCTGATTATGCTGACTGTTCTTTAGATTGTAAAAGCACCAGTGGCACCTGTCACTTTCTTGGCCCTACACTTATTTCATGGTCGAATAGAAAATAGAATTCTGTTGCCTTATCTACCATTAAGGCCGAGTACAAGGCACTAGGCAGTTGTTGTGCACAAGCTTTATGGATGAAGCAAACTTTAGAAAATTTTGGAATAGTTCATGAAACAATTGAATTAAAGTGTGATAATAAAAGTGCAATTGACTTAACATATAATCCAGTTCATCATTCTAGGTCCAAACACATTGACGTACAGCACCATTTCATAAGAGACCACATAAAACAAAATACGATCAAAGTCAATTTTATAAGCACTGATTCACAGCTTGCGGATATTTTCATGAAACCACTTCCAGATTCCCGTTTTTTATTATTAAGATTAGAACTAGGAATCCTAGACATTTCAAACTAATAGATTACCATAGCAAGCTAAAAAAGGAAATAATTAAATTGCTAAAAACATAAACATTAAACCAAAATAAAATTACATAAACCATGAATGTAAACATCACATACTGACTCTTATATTATTATAGAAGCACAATACCACATCTAAGTCCCACATAATATTACAGCATAAATAATTTCTGAAAATTAAGAAAATTCACTGTCGCCGGCGACAGTGACTGTCGCCGGGCGATAGTACTAAAATGTCCAGCCATCCCGAAATCTTCAGAAATTTCTGTTGTCACCTGCACTTGTCTCCCCTTGATCATCTGCCGAACTGTGCTCGTTGCTCCTCGTCCGATGTGCATGACGAGTAGATGTACGGGGAGGCTCCATGACCGGATTCTCCCATTCTACCACGTCTGATGGAGTGGGCTTCAACTTCAGACTTTTTGTCAAAAATTTAAAAAATTTCTGAATTCCCAAGAAGTTTTTCTTCACATCCCTCTTGTGTTCTTCGAACGACTCTCGCAAGTCGTCCAATCCTTCTCGCAACGATCCACCTCTTGGAATTGGCGGGTTTCAGATAGTGGACACAAGTTCACTCCTCCTTGATGAACCTCCTCATGTTGATCAGCCGATGGAAGGTGTTCCACTCGTCGAATATATGGAAGGAATACAATCGTTGAAGTACAAATCCGGGTCTATCCAAGTGTATTTCTTATATAAAATACGTTGGATGACAGCTCCAAGTGGTAGTGTGTTCAGTTTCTTCCAATTAGGACTCTTTAATCTAAATGAATAGCGTATTATCGAAAGGATAAAATCCGCCATGTCAAACGGCTCCCGCTCCAAAATCATGTATGTCACATAACTCAGTTGAGCCGTTATTTTCTGTGTATCTCCGGATTTCAGTAGGACAGTATGCCTCAATATTTCTTGCACTAATCGTGCATCCTCAATGAGCGTTGTTGTAGATTAAATGAGTGTTTTGATGGAATTTCCATGCAAAACCAAATTCAATAGTGTCCAATCTCTATTCTTCCGATAGTTCTCTACTACATCTAAGGTGTTCTCATGCTCTATTAACTCAAACTCATCTCTAAGGTCATAGTGGGTTATTTCTACCGCCTGTCCTTGTATATTAGATCAGACTCTGCCATTAAGTTCCGTGAACCGTGGATCTTTGAGATAATTATAAAATTCTCTAATCAGTATGGAGGAAAATGTATCAGGAATAATAATCGACATTATTCCCTCCATTGCTAACAAATCATGGATGTGTGCATGACGGGCTGGGTAAAATTCGATCACCCATCCGATTCCTATGTTAGCATTTTCAATTCCCAGAAATGTTTGATAAGACGAATATGAATCACTCCCTGTGCTTCTACGGGCTTTGGAACTGGAAGCCATTATTGCAAATGATTTTTTTTAATAAACAGAAAAATCATTTTTTGCTATCGCCATCCGACGACACCCACTGTCGCCGGGCGATAGCGGAAAATGATTTTCCTCCATTTCCAACTTCAGATCTGGTTTTCCCCTCATCCCAAATACCAGATTTGCAAGTTCTTTTTCTCCAAACCCTCTTACAACCTCTTAGATCCAACAATATATGCACATTTTTTTACTTAAACAAACATAATTTCTTATGATCCACAAATACAATCTATGCATTTTAAAACTTGGAGCTTTCTCATCTAGGGTTCTATGCTACACTATCCTAACAATTAGATCCATAAAAATCTAAAGCTTTAAAGAAAAAATCCAAGTTTCTTACCTAGGTCTTAGGTTTTCGTCGCCTTCTGATCCGACTTCCGCGACCTGGCTTCAAGAATAAGTGTTTGTTTTGATGCTTTTGACTGAATGCGACCGATTTTATATTTTTCACACTATCGTCGATCGGCGATACCCGGTTTCGCCCGGCGACAGTGAAAATTCCTTTTTCCTCCAAATTTTCTTCGTGACTCAGATTTAGGCATGGTGTAATGTTTTTTTTGAGTTTCCAATACCTTGGTTCCATAGTTCAACATTCTTATATCCGTTCTACATACTTAAGTGCTAGTATTCTTAAACTCGTGAAATTGTTTTTGCATGCCTCTAAGTATGAGAAATCTTTTAGTTATGATAATGTTATTTCACTCACGGTTGTGCAAATCTTCATATGCATTCATCTTACTACATGTGTGAATTGTGAATGTTCTACCATAACCGCTAGTGTTTAATGTTTCTGCTAATGCTTTTTTGAGTTTGTATAGTGCACCACTAATGTTTAATTATCCTGTATGCTCTCACAAGTGAATTCAAACTCCTTTGTCTAGCCAAACAAAAATGTGAAAAAAAATTATATGATCCCAAACGTGCAAACCTTTGGTGATATGTTTCACACACAAAAAAATATAACAATTTAGTAACAGGCTGACAAGGAAACTCCACCAAACACTACTAACCCTCCTGATAAGTCTTCATAAGCATTGTGAGGTTGAGCACCTTGGAAAGAATTGTAAAGTGTCTTGTGCAAATCTTTAAATAGATAATTTCTTTATTGTGTGCTCTGAACTCTTGGGTACGAGTATAGCTCCGCATGTCCAACTCGATGTTATGTTGTTTTTTAACATTCTCGTGTTCATGTATTTGTAAGAATCTGCATAAGTGTTTCCGCCACCATATCACATGTACACAACATTATCCTCTCTAAACGTTCTTCTTATGAGAATTGGACTGAAAATCTTTTCCCAAATATTATTCACTAGTATATATGATATAGTTGGCTGAACATTGCCAATGTTAGTGTTTACTCATTTCTTTCTTTATTATACATTGCTCACCTGTCCTCTATAGAGTTTCTCCTTTGTGTTTTTCCTTCTTTCGCTTCTATCACACTCTTAGATATCTTTTGACAATACCAAAGGGGGAGAAAATTTTCAAAGGAAATCATTCACATAAGCATTTTCATATACATATGAACCATGGAAAAAATTTCACAAATTTCCCTATGCTTCAATTTAGGGGGAGATCACATGTAGGGGAGTGTTTCATACAAGAGTAATTTGTGCACATACACATGCTTTATCTTGATACTCAAATTGGAAGGATCTTTTAACATTCATTATTTCTTTATTAATGGATTTGTTATTATCAAATGGGAGAGATTGTTAGAGCATGCATTCCACGCTTCCTGGTTTGCTAATAATAAATCTTGTCTGTATTTGATTTTTGGGTGTTTTTGGTGTGCAGATAACACAGGTCTATTTCTAATATCTTTTTGGTGCTAAATCGGATCAGAATTGAGCTCGGGGATATCGCCAGGCGATATTGAGTATCGTTGACCGGCGATAGCGCCACTCGATTCATTTCTGTTCGACGCACGACGAAAACGTGGCCTCCGTTACATCGCTATCGCTAGACGGCGATATCCAGTATCGCCAGGCGATAGTGCATGATTCGGCGCTCGACGTAGGTGTGATGCTAAAAATGAGGAGTTCATGGGCCACGTGGCAGCGGTTACCTCTATCGCTGGGTGGCGATACCCAGTATCGCCATGCGATAGCGCCAGAATATAAAAGCCTTTCATTTCTTGTGGAAATCACGAATTTCATTACCTGGAGTGTACTTTCCTGCATAGACATTTCAGAGAGCTCCAGATCTTAGAGATACTCCATACTCTCAAGAAGGCCAAAGCGTGAAAGATTGACGGCACGTTCGCAGTATTCGAAGCAACTCTAGCAAGGATTCGTCGGCATCTTCAACACGTTGTTTGAAGGGAGTGTCTAGACTAAAGTGTTCAATTTGTTTTTATTCTTTCTTTTAATTTCTCATTGTAATCGGTAGAGAAATCGCCGCATTGTGCGTGACGTCTAGGTCCTTGTGTGGCTTAGGAGAGAATCACCGCCTTGTGAGTGGCGTCCAAGTACTTGTGCGGCTTATGGAGAAATCGTTTCCTTGTGTGCAGCGTCTAGATCATGGTTAGATCTAGGGGGAGGCTAGTAGCAAGATCAAGGAAGAGATACGCTTTAGCTTGCCGGTTCTTGGTAGAAGAATCGGCGAAAACACAAGCAAATTATTTATTTCATGAGCCTTTGTCTCTAGCTCTATAGAGACACATTGTATTAAACTTATCTCTTTTGAAATATATCATTATTGTTTTAGCTAGTATACATTTGCATTTTTCAATTATATTGTTGTTATTCATCAAGTCAAGTTTGCTTAATTTTTAAAGAAAATTTAAAAGTACCCTTATTCACCCCCCTCTAAGGGCGCCGTAAGATCCAACAGTATGGTGAGTCCCAGAGCTTTTATGCCCCCCCCCTCAAACAAAACTAGACGTTCTGAGTAGGAGGCAAACATCAAGCCTCCAACCCTCCTGTCGGTATAGGTCATTTTACCCACCATAAGACCACGATAATTGCCCTCGCGAGATACTACCGAGTGGCATATGCGGCGGGTACGGATGTGTTGATTAGCCACATATTGATTGAGGTGTTACTATTGTTACTTTTCTCCTTTCTGAGGACATGCTTTGACCAATAGGCGCTTATTCGCCTCTGACATTCTTCAACGTTACGTGCAGACGAGAGCTCTGCGGATGCCTTATACTCAAAACGGTGACCATAACCTCTGACTACGGCCCTAGTCGATGTAGTAACATCATCAAATTTTCTAAGTATCAGTTCGGGTGAACACCCCAGACACTCATAAGCCATGCACACTTGTTTCCCCTGGATGCGTGAATGCCCCAATTATACCGCACGAACTATCATCGAATAACGGGCAACCATAGAGACAATACATAAAAAGATAATATACATCAAATATGGTCGTGAATAATCATGGATCAAAAAATAATATTATATACAAAGATGATGCACGAACAAGCACTAAAAAAACAAAAGTGTTTATCGACCAAACGTTGCCTTCTGAGTCTTCCGAGGTATTGCCAGAACAAACTATTTTTCCCGAGCCTTTCATGGGGGTGTATCCATAAGACATAGACCATCGAGGGGAGGACTACACGGGGATGGGTGATACGACCGAAACAATTATGCATATTACACCAAGTGCACTTGCCAGTTCAAGTAATAAATAGTGAATAGAAATCGTTTCCATGGAGAGGTGTTAGATTTAGTGCTTGCAAGTACTAGTTACGCCTGTTCTCTAAATCTAGGTGAATCGAGGTGATGATTTTAAAAATATTTAAAACTATAAAGAAAATTACTAATTAAAATAAACTACGACTCCTAGAGAGGATATTTGTTATTAAGTATGAGAGATAATCTTGTACCGTGATTTCCCAAGTCTAGTGGGACGAACATATAAATGTGACCTTGTGAAAACGTGTGGTGAAACATCTTACAATGATTTTAAAATAGAGATCCTTATCTCTCGATATTATCAATCCCTAGCCCACTATTTCGCCTTAGGTGAAATAGGAAACCGAATGAGGAACAAAAACCAAAGTTGCTAATACAAAGAGGAAATCTATTTCTCTCTTCAAATACTATATCGAATCTATAATGCACATACACAACTCTTCTCTTGATTTATGAAGCGTGGTAAAAAGATGAAACCTTGGCCACAAGTTCCATAACAAAAGATTATAAACTCAATAAAAACATTCACCAAACATTCACAAAGATAAAATTAGAGAATAATCATCACACACAACTTAGTACTCTCACAATACATGATTAAATGAATTAGTTCATAGCGATGGAAGAAAACCGCGAAACGATTGAAGAGATCTTACAAAACATGATGGATTTAACGATTAAACGTTGCAGGATTCTCCTTCCGGAGTCGCTCGCTCGATCAGCCCAAGGATCCATCATCTTCTTTGTTCTAGATGACTTCTTCAATGGAGGAGTTTTACAAACCCTAGATCAAGAACTCCTTATTTCCCCTCCCTCTCTTAGAATGTCTTGGAATGAATGATTTGGTGGAGATTTTCCCTCTTAAAAATGTAGCCACCCCTATGGAAATAAGCACCTTTCCATATTCAAAATTGGAGCCAACTTTGAATTTTAAAATCTGAAATTCGTCCAGGCCACGTTGCAACCTGCTTTCCCATGCGTTGTAACCTACTTTCCTGGTTATGATATTTGGGCAGATTTCTTTCTCCAAGCAGATTTCTTTGGCAATTCTCGCAATAACACCATGGAAAAAGACCGAATTAGCCACAAAATAAATAAATATGAATTTAATTTCATTTCTATTTTATTTAAAATCATTTAAGCATTTTATCTTGAATAGTAAGTCTAAAATTGGGCTAGATAACTTATTTTTGAGAAGTTATCACACATCCACACTTAAACCTTTGCTAGTCCCTAGCAAAGACAATACTAATCATCGAAATTGAGTGGGAGTAAATAGTCATAATACTAACACACAAGATCTTTCTTCTCAAACATAATTAAAGAAAGCTTACTCAAAAGTTTCAAATCTAACCAAATGAGGACTTGTCACACCTTAATAGTTTGAAATAATCAAATAGTCACTAGCTTGATGAAATATAAAGCTCAATTAAACTCTCTAGTGTGGTGTGTGTCATCCTTTAAAATCATTGACTCTCATAAATTTTTCTCATCTAAGTTCCTCAATAACTAAGAGAGAATGAAAATAGGCCGAGTCTTTGACTTAACCTAACCTCCACTAGAGTTGGTATTTTAATTTGAAAAGAAATCATGAGGACTTTTGGTGGAAATGATCTTGTCTTGGTTAGGAATGAAATGCGATCGTAAAAGGTATTTCCCTAGCTAATATTCTTAATAACTCTCTCAACTATGTGATTCATTTTTTAATTATCACAATTTTAGTCCATTGTTGAGTTCATTCCAAGTAGGTGTACACACATTCGGGCCACATATCACTATGACATCTTTATATTATATATATATATATATATTAAATCATAGTTGAGATCATTCTAAGTATGAATATACATACCTAGGCCGCATATCACTATGACACATTTTTTCCTTTTTATAAAGTCATAGTTGGGATCATTCCAAGTAGATGTACACACACTCGGGCCACATATCACTACGACTCACAAAATGTTTTTTATAATCACCCATAGTTGAAGAACTTACTAAGAAATAACTATTAGAAATATAAGGAAATGACACATGAAAATTCAAAGTTCAAGCTCAGAGAAAAGTGGATGATCAAATCAAATATCGGTACTGAGGCACGAATTGATCAAAAGTAAGTCCTAATCGTTCTTACAAATCAACTAGACATCTCAACGCTTTGGTTTACATCTCCGACACGGTTCATGCTAACTCTTCCATCATTATTTTTAGAAGTCAGTGAAGATCAATTTTTAGGAAGAAAATTCTTTTAAAGAATTGTGTGGATAAGATAAATATTTAAGAAAGCTTTTACAAATCTTACTAACTTTCAATCGAAGATTTGAACCGTTAAGATGGACTATCCTACTAAACAATAATCATCAAAAACTCTTGATTAACCTACTCGTTAATTATATTGAGAAGTATGATTAACTATTATTGTTAAAAATACTCAACTCTCTCTCAAGTGGTAGGAGTATAATACCCTCACCTCCACACTTTGGACTGTTGCTAGTCCCTAGCAAAGAGACCTCAATACCCAAGAAATTTCATTTAAAATGGTTTGACTAATCAGCTTTTAAAGAAAAGGACAAAACAAATATGGACAAAAACGAGAGTTTACATTTAAATACTCCCCTGAAGATTGGAGTGTTTGCATAGTTGTTCTTTGTTGTCTCGATGATGTAGTCACTGTACTCTATTATGGAATGTCCTTCAGCAACCCCAAATCTTAAATATGTCCTGCATAAATTATACCTCAGACCACGTGTATAACAACTAGGAAATGCGATGAAATTATGCTAGACATCATTTATATTATCAAGAGTAACCGAATTTAAAATAAATTCAGAATCATTTTCTTAAATATATTGACCTAAATCATCCTTAAACATTTGTAAGCATTTAATAGAAATGTAATACAATTGTACTAGACAGAATCATAACCACCTATAATATTGTTAAGTAGAATTCAGATAATAACTCAGCATATCATAGAATTAAAACACACATGACAAAATTACAGAATTCAAAGGATGGCTCAGCATAACATAGAATTAAAATACTACAATCTAATGGTAATAAATCATGACAACAGTGAAATTCCCAAATAGCATCAGAGCTTAGCATTGAGTAGTAGCCTCACTAACCATCATAAAAGAAATAGACTGTCCAAAAGAATAAACCTGTCATCACCAAAATATACGAGTCCATCACTAAGTAACCAATTGTCCAAAACAGAGCCAAAAAGACTATATATATGTGTGTGGCTATGCAGGCACAAACTAGAAACAAAACAAAAAGAACTATGCATCCCCTTCGTCTGCTTCGTCGTCCTCATCATCTCCATCCTCCTTTTCTATGTCTTCATCCTCTTCCTCATCCTCATCATCTTCGTCCTCTTCGTCGTCTTCATCCTTCGCCAGTTCTTTAGCTTTTGTCAATGTTGGATCAACCCTCGACCAATCAGAAGTTAGAAGGTGGCCGTCTTTGTCAAACTGGGACTGTAAGTCATATTTAGGCTTTGCCGCTGGAATTTGGGCCTTGCGCAGTAGCTTGGCCTGGTTCTCACATAAGTAGTCTAGCCTGGAATTAAAGTAAACAAATTGGCAACGATGATACACCTTCATGTACTCAAGCTGCTCACTCATTGCGTCAGGATCCACTCCGTTATCGACTGCCGAAATATTAATATGCTTGGGGACCACTACCAAGGGATTTTTGGATTTGGCAGCACCCACAGCCTTCAAATTGCTCTGCTTTCGAGGAAGCTCAGCAGCCACCTTGATATGTACGTTCACTACTGTTTCTGTTATGTGGCGATCCACTTGAGTTACCAGGTCACCCTCGCCCTGTTCAACTCCTGTCGTGCAACATAGCTCAGTGATAGTGGTGGGGAACCAAATATGCTTCTGTTGGATCCCTAGTTGGATTTGGGATAGGTAGTGCAATTACGATGTCTGACCCATATTGTATAGCCAGAGTCAAGTCTTTGAGTCCAAGAATTTAGACTAAGTCATTAGGTTCAACATTCATGTACCAGCCAGCAAAAGACTTCAGGGGACTTAAGACTTAGAAGAAATTCATGTTCAAAACTATTAGTTCGAAATTCTTCGAACTCAGCTCGACGATCGTCGATCGCAGATCGACGAACTAAGAAATCATTCCCTGAGTTGAGCTCGATGATATTCGACCTCAGGTCGACGAAGTCTGGTGGTCAGCTTCAATAGATTCTTTCCAGATTATTTTCGCTGAACTCAGCTCGACGAATACAGATTCTCTGCTCGACGAACTTGGATCGCAGAATCGATAAGATATACGTAGAACGCAGTTCGCTGAGCTCCGGTCGATGAACAAGATTTCTCAACTCGATGAACTTGGATCTCCGGTCGATGAAATCTGTTCAAAGCTCGACGATTTCTGTCCAGCGTCAGACTTAGAGTTTTTCCTTATTTTCTCTCCTTATTTCCATATATTATTTAGCAGTAATTCTATGAGTAATTAATGCATATATTCCCCTGAATATCGCCGTTATTGGCAACATTAATTATGGTCTTCATCAGGGTCAATTACTTGCTTAATTTTTTGGGACAGTTGAGAAACTCATTAAAGACAATATTCTCCAGCCGTATTTCATTCTCCAGGAAATCAGCAATTAATGCATAAGATTCAAAATTCAAAGGAGAATTAGACAGAGTATATAAAAGAGATTTTCTCTTTCAGGCGACAAGTAGTGATATAGATCAGAGAAGAATTACAGAAACAAGCACCAGATTATCTGCTTCTTCTTTGTGTGCAGATAACATTCAGTTTTCTCCTTGTGCTTACTGAAGACTGAAGAAGAGCAATAAACATACATCAAGAGTCTTCTTCAACTTCTCTCCAGGAACATTCAAGGGCAACAATCATTCAATCAGTTAGAAGTTCCTGGATATCATTTCAAGATAAGGATGAAGACCTACACCCTGTGCAAGGCTCCAAGTGACTTTGGAAGGATCCTTTGATAACATCAATCCACAAAGTCTTCTCTATTGATTAGAGAAAGAGAAGAAACCATCAAATCTCTCACCTCCTGTACAAAGAGTTTATTAACTCCCTTTAAAAGTTTATTCTTGCTTTTTGGGCACCTGATCAAAAGCTCAAAGGGTTGTGAGATCTCCCTGAAAATAGATCTTGTGGTGGCAGTCACCTGATCAAAAACCTGCTAGTAGATTCCTACCAGGGTGGTAGAAAAGTGGATGAACCCAATTTGGGGAATCACTACAAAATTCTTGGGTTGTCTGATTGATCATTTTCTGTGTTGCTCTTGCTTTGCTGTGATAGCCTAAGTTGCTGTGACAGATTAGATTAGTTTGCTGTGATAGTTTAGTTTAGTTTACATTTTCTGTTACAACTATAATATCACCTATTTTTAATACTCTGATATAAATCAAAAAAGCCAAAATTTTAATTACTATATTCACCCTCCCCTCTAGAGTAAATTAGATTTATCCTCTATTTGATTGGTATCTAAGGCATACCATATCTTTCAATTGGTATCAGAGGGGTATTCCTTTGGTTATACAAGCTAACACTTGAACCAAAATATTCTTCTTAGATATGATTTCTGTTTCCTTAATCTTTCTATTTAGTTCACATCATGCCACAGAACAAGGATTATGCAAGCACCAGACCTCCAGTTTGCAACTTGAACAAGTTTGTAATCTAGAAGGCAAGAATTAGGCTTTACATGAATTCTATTGATGAAGATATATACAATTATATTTTGACAGGTCCCCCTCAACCTACAACTGCTACTACATCTTCAAGTACACATGATGTACCATCACCTGAGTGGACAGATGCTCAAAAGAAGGCCAAGATAGCAGATGCAAAGGCCATGAACATCCTAGCATAGACTATGTCAGATGACATATTCCAAAAAGTGGCTGAGTGCACTTCTGCCAAGGCTATTTGGGACTCTCTTAACCAGATGGTTGCTGGTTCAGTAGATGAGAGAAAGGACAGGAGATCAAACCTCATCTCCCAATATGAGAATTTTAAGAAGGTTGAATCAGAGTCTGTTAGTGATATGTATAACAGACTAAGCTCAATCATAAATAAGCTGAAGACTCATGATAAGGATATCACTCTCACTGAAGTGAATGACAAAATCCTTATATGCTTCCCAAGCTCATGGGATTTCAGAATATGGCCAATCAAGGAGGCCAGAAGATTGAATGAGATTTCCACTGAATATCTTTTGGGAAAGCTCAAGTCTTATGAGCAGCTAATAAAGTTAAGAGAAGCTGCAAAGCAGAAGATCCCTCCAGCTGCAAGAAAGGAGCAGAACATAACCTTCAAAGCTATATAAGAATCAGAAGCTCCAACAGCAAGTGAAGAACTCCTGAGTCTCTTAGCCAAGAGATTCTATAAGATGGAAAAGAAAGACTTCAGAAGAAAGTCATCTAGGCAAGATGACAAACCCAGGTATGACAAGACACCCACTAAAGAGATTGTTTGCTTTGGGTGCAGGAAACAAGGACACTTTATTTCAGAGTGTCCAGAAAATCAAAAGAAGGAAAGAAGAAGAGAAAAAGACTCTAGGAAGCATCACTACAGCAAGCCTTCTTCCAGTAAGCATAAGAGAAAAGAGAAAGGCTTTGTGGCTGAGATCTGGAGTGATACTGAAGAAGAATCCTCATCTTCCAGCTCCAGTGAATATGAAGAAGAAGCAAAGGCAAGGGAAGTTTGCCTTATGGCTATCAATGCCTCCTGCAGTCAATCAAAAGACGAGTAGTCAGATAATGAAGAATCATCTGAATCTGAGTCAGATCAGATATTATCATCCTTTGATTATAACTCAGATAATTTAAAACTGAATTTAAATCTTTATGCATAGATTTAATCAATTCTGAAAAAGAAATTAAGACACTTAGAGAAAAATTAACTGAACAAGAAAACCTTATTTCTGAAAACATTAAGTTAAAAGATGAACTAACTTTAGCCAATGAACAAATCACATCATTAAAATCTGAATTAGCTGAGGTAAGACAACTTGAAGAATCCCTAAATGGGAGAAGCATCAAGTTGATGGACATCACAAGCACAGTGAATACCAGACTAAATGGCAAGATGGGCTTATGTGCTTCATCAAGCCAACCCCCACTGATGCAGAAAAATATATTGTCAACACCTATAAAATTTGTTTCAGAAAAGGGTAAAGAAAAGATAAACAATAATAATAATGTTAAACAAACTGAGTTAAAACAAAAAGAATAAGAAAAAGAAAAAGAATAAGAAAAATCCTAACCATAACAATGTTCAACAGATTTCGTTGAACTCAGATCGACGAAATGTGTACAGTTTGTCGAACTCAAGTCGACGATCTCCGAACACAAATTTCTATTATAATTATTCGATGAACTACGATCGACGAAACCAGTATGGTTCGTCGAACCGAGATCGACGATTTTGGGGCCCAGAGAATGAATACTTCCATTCTCTAAGTAGAGTTTGACAAAATCATCCCCATTCGTCGAACGCAGATCGACGAACTTACTTAAATTCGTCGAACCCAGTTCACTTTAACAGAAACTTTAATTTTGCTAAAACTCATACTCAACCAAGATATTCCATCAATCAATTTAATCAATGGATTATTCCACCTAGAAGATATTATCCTTTAGGTTATAAATGTCAACCTGAATATTCTTATATCTCCAGTTTTAATTATGTGAAGAAAGAAGGACCTATGGTAACCTGGGTCAAGAATAACTAATCTGTTTCATTGCAGGTGAAATACTGTCCCATCATAGAGCAACAGTGGTATCTGGACAGTGGCTGTTCAAAACACATGACTGGAAACAAGGACAACCTAATCAACTACAAGTCAAAGTTATGACCCAAAGTAATATTTGGTGATTTCAATTGTGGCCAGACTGAAGGATATGAAATGGTCAAGATTGGAGCAGTCATCTTCAGGAAGGTAGCATATGTAAATGGACTGAAGCATAACCTCATCTCCATAAGTCAGTTATGTGATGAAAGGTTTCAGTTATGCTTTAATAAAACTTCCTGTATTATTACTTCAGTAGATAACCATGTAGTATTGACTAGCACTAGAGTAGGAAACATTTATATAGTTAATTTTAAGTCTGTAAAATCTGAAATATGTTTATTTAATCAAACCAATAATAATAATGACCTTTGGTATACAAGATTAGGATATGTCAACTTGAAAAAATATTACAAAACTCTCTAGGTCAACCTTGTTAAAGGATTGCCTTCTTGCCCGTATAAGAAGGAAAGCCTTTGCAGGTCTTGTCAGTTAGACAAGCAAACTAAAAGTAGTTTTAAATCTGTAAATAAAAGTGAGTCACCTAGAATATTGTACTTGTTACATATGGACCTTTTTGGCCCTATTGTTGTACAAAGCCTAGGAGGGAAATCTTATACTTTAGTGATTGTAGATGACTTCTCAAAATTCACTTATGTATTCTTTTTGAGATCTAAGTCAGATAACTTCAAGTTTCTTACAGATTTTCTCAAGAACATATGGATTGAGTACTCTACTCCAGTTGCATTGATCAGAAGTGATCATGGTACTGAGTTTGAGTCTCTTCTTATACAAGAGTTCTGTGAGAAGGAAGGTATCAAGCACTGCTTCTCAGCTCCTAGAACACCTCAACAAAATGGGATTGCTGAAAGGAAAAATAGAACCCTAATTGAATCTGCAAGCACATTACTTACAGATGCTCATTTGTCCCTATCCTTTTAGGCAGAGGCTGTGAGCACATCAAACTATGTAGTGAATAGAAGTCTGATACACAAGCTTAAGAATAAGACTCCTTATGAGCTACTTAAAGGGAAGAAACCTAAAGTAGACTATTTCAAAATTTTTGGTTGCATATGTTATATTCACAACAATAATAAGAAACACATTAGAAAGTTTGAAGCTAAGGTTGAAATGAGATTTTTTCTTGGATATTCCCAAGTAAGCAAGGCTTATAGGCTATATAATAAATCAACCATGAAAATAAAGGAATCTATTCATATTTCATTTGTTGAGACTAATATGTTTTACAAGGAGAAGATTTCTTCTACCAATAACACTTTGCAGGTACCTCACTTGTGTGAGAGATTGGATGATCTAAACCTCACCCAAGATGCTCCATCACATCCTCCTCCATAAGTAGAAGAAGAGAGTGAAGAAGAAAGTTTGGAAGTGGCTAAACCTCCTCCAACAACTATTATAATTCCACAAGAGAAATTAATTCTCCAAGCTGTTGCTCAACTAACTCCTCCTACTGAATTTGTCACACTTAGAGATCACCCTGTATCTCAGGTGATTGGAGACATTTTAGTTGGTGTACAGACAAGGCATCAACTCCACCAAGACATGATGCATGCCTGCTTCATATCTCAAATTGAGCTTCAATCCATTAAAGATGCTGAGCAAGATCCTTACTTGATTATTGCAATGCAAGAGGAGCTCAACCAATATGAGAGATGTAGAGTTTGGGATTTAGTTCCAAGACCAAAAGATTACCCAGTCATTGGAACTAAATGAGTATTTAGAAACAAGCTAGATGCTCAAGATCTTAAGGAACACGGCCAGACTAGTTGCTCAAGGATACAAACAAGAGGAAGGCATAGACTATGACCAGACATTTGCACCAGTTGCAAGGATTGAAGCAATCAGAATTTTTCTAGCCTATGCAGCCTACAAGAAGTTCAAGGTTTACCAAATGGATGTCAAGAGTGCATTCCTAAATAGAGAACTTAAAGAAGAGGTTTATGTAGAACAACCATCAGTTTTTATTTCTCCTACTCATCCCTCTTATGTTTTCAAATTGCATAAGGCTCTCTATGGTCTAAAGCAAGCTCCAAGAGCTTGATATGAAACCTTAGCTAGCTTTCTCTTAGAGCATGAATTTTCTAGAGACATGGTAGATAGGATTTTATTTATTAAGCATCATCATGATACAATATTGTTAGTATAAATATATGTAGATGATATTATATTTGGTTCTACAGATTCCAAACTATGCAAAAGGTTCTCCAACCATATGCATTTAAAGTTTGAAATTAGTAGCATGAGTGAGCTCTCCTACTTCCTTGGTCTCCAAGTGAAGCAGTCTCCTGATGGCATCTTCTTATCCCAATCTAAATATGCTAAGGAGCTAATTAAAAGGTTTGGGATGGCTGATGCTTCAGCAAAGAAAACACCTATGACTACTACTGCTGTAATTGATTCTGATGAACATGGGAAACCTGTAGATCAGAAATTATATGGGGCCATTGTTGGGTCCCTGTTATATCTTACAACAAGTAGACCAGATATTATGTTTGCTACATGTCTTTGTGCTAGGTTCCAGGTGAACCTTAAAAATCTCCCCTTTTTTTCTTAAAAGGATTTTAAGATATATAAAGAGTTGCCCTAATCTAGGACTCTGGTATCCAACTGAGTCAGAATTTGAGTTAACTGAATACTCTAATGCGGACTTTACTGGATGTAAATTAGACAGGAAGAGCACATCGGGGACATGTCAATTCCTTGGTGATATGCTAGTGTCATGGTATTTCAAGAAGCAAACATCTGTGTCCACTTCAATAGCAGAAGCTGAATATATAGAAGCTGACAGTTATTGTTCACAGATGCTGTGGATTCAAAACCAACTCCTACACTATGGTGTCAACTTAAATAATTCAACTCTACTGTGTGATAATACAAGTGCAATTTCTATTGCACAGAATCCAGTGCATCATAGTAGGACTAAACATATAAATATAAGACATCATTTCATTAGGGAGTGTGTAGGCAAAAAAAAATTTAATCTCACCTTTGTCTCTACTAATTTGCAAAAGGCAGAAATCTTCACCAAACCCTTGGATGAGAAAATACATCTGTTTTTTATGAATCAGCTAGGTATGATCAATGTTGATGCATTAATTTAATTTTCTGTCTGTGATCGAAGAATTTACCACAGTTCGTCGAACGGAGATCGACGATCTGAGAAAAGTTCTTGAGAAATTAGTCGACCTGAGATCGACGAACTCTCTGTGTGTGAAGTTCTATTTGTCGAATGGAGATCGACGATATTACTTCAGAAAAGGTTTCGTCGACCTGAGATCGATGAAATGTTTTCCCTTCTTCTGACTGAGATCGACGAATTCTTTTGTCAATAAAATATTTCATCGAATGCAGACCGAATAATTTTTATTTTTCGTCGGATGGAATCTGCCGCTTCATATTCTGAAAACCATATATCTAGGTTTTCTTCGAGCCCCGTCCCGCGCTTTCTGTTCCCTTTGCACTTGATCTCTTAATTTTCCTTTGCAGGCGAACAATGGCGATTCCAGCAAGCTCTCTGACAGCGATGAAGTTCGATATGGGATTCGACATCGATTTTGAATCCTTCCAACATTCAGACTAGATCTTTTTGATATACTAAAACTCTTTGAGGAACAGAATCTAAAGAATTTCATGACCAATAGAATCAAGATCGCAGCGACAGAGATTAGAGAATGAGTGTTCACTTCCACCACGCCAAATGTAGATACAATGACCGGGACTATATCCGGTAATCAGATTCTTTAACCCCCATCGTATTATCTGAGATTTTCGGTTTGCTGAATGGTAATGAAGATATTGAGATGGACAATACTGAATATGATAACATGCTGATAAAATGGGTTATACTGGAGAAAACCCTAAAAAACTTCTAAAGAAAAATTTATCTTCTGAGTATAAATTCTTAGTCGATGTAGTGGGCAAGGTGTTGCTTGGCAAGCACACAGCCCATGACTACATTACCAGGCATCAATTCTTGGTGATGAGTGCTCTGGTTGATAAGAAATCAGTTCACTATGGAAAACTACTGTTTGATTTAATAAAGAAGAAAAACAATAAGAAGGAAGTATGTTTTGGCAGAGTACTGGACATATTCCTCCAAGAAAAAGCTGCTTAATCACTGGTCTCCCAGACCATATTCATCAATGCTTCCAAAAGGATGACATGTGTCTTGTTTGGAAGGTGGGAGAGGACCATCTCTAAGCCATCCAGGGCTTCCTCCTCTTCCACACCTTCTGAGGGCACAAGGGCTATACCAACCACTCCCCACCCTATTGTTGAAGAAGTTTCCATTCCTCCTCTTCCTTCAACAACACCTCTTCCTATAATAACTCCTCCACCTCCAGAAGTTGTCTTTCCCTCCACCAGAATTCCTTCACCTCCTCCACAACAACCACCCGCCTCACCAATACATCTACCAACACCAATTCCATCTCCAGAACCTACTACACCACCTCAATCTCCATTACCACCTCATCTAAATGACATACATCCTGAAACATTCATGTCATACCCCACATTTGATCTACTCACATCCATATCATCTACACCTACCTCACCTCAACATAACATTTCCACTCCAATACCATCTCCTGCTGCATCACCTCCCCAGGATGACATCATGCAAGATGTCACTCCTTCTCTTCATCCATCTGTATCTACCCAAACTCCACCAGAGTTTATGGATATGGATTCTCCCTCTCTTTTCACCATCCTAGGGCACATCACTCCAGTGATTAGGAAACTTATAGCAGAGGCAATCACACCTCTTGCTGCCTCCATCTCTTCTCTTGCTGCTCTCCTTGCTGCCTCCTCTGTCCCTTCTTCTTCTAGGGGCGTGGTTCTAGTATCCACTGAAATCAGGCAGGGGGAGTTGCTCAATAAAGAAGTAGTTCCAGCTCCAGCAGCAGCAGTAGCAGAAATTTTGCAGATAGATGAGCCTACAGTTGTAGAGCCAAATGTATATATGCTTACAGAGGCTGAGATAGTGGCAGTTGATATGTTTTGTACAGTTGAGCAAGAAAACCTGCCAGAAGTTTTGACTATTGTTAATTGTCTTATCAATCCCACAATAGATATTTTCAGTTTGTTAGATTCTTTTGATATAGTTCATTTAAATTATCTTCCAGAAATTTGCTCACAACAATCCAAAGCTATTATAGTTTATTCTTCTCCAATAAGCCTGCAGTTGCTAAGAAACTCAAGGCCAGTTTTGCAGCTCCAGTGTTCACAGAAGAACATATGATTGAGAATGTTCTTGAACCAGTATCAGCCCCCAAGGCTATTTCTTCTCCAAAGGCTATCTCTCCACCTACCTACAAGATGGATGATAGTCATCTACCAGATCTAGATAAAATCATTCTTGCTGATATTGAAGATGAGAATAAGTTAATTTCTGAAAATGTTGCTGAAGCAGAAGTTGCAGTTCCAGAATCTCAAGTACAACCTCAGGCTGAGAAACAAATTTCCAAAGATATTCTGAAGGCACTTGATGACTTATATGATAATCCTCAAGGATCATCTGATGATGAAGATGATGATGATGATTCTGACGAATCTGACAGTTCTAAGGCTAAGAAGAAAGTTACTAAGAAAAAGAAAGCTATTCCTAAAGCTGCCCCCAAGCTAAATCCCACCCATGATACTCCATACTACATACTGCAGAAGATCACTCCTTATCCAGGGATGCCCTCATGGATGTGGCTATCTAAAAATGAGCAGAAAGCTAGGAAGAAAAGCAGAAGGTACTCTCCTCCTCCTCCTCCTTATCAAAGGAATTGGAGAGGTACTCATCCTCCTCCTTCAGCTGGTGCTTCAGGTAATAGTTCTCAGAGATCGACATCATACACTCAGACTTATCAAAGACAATAAGGTAGATCTTCAAAATCTCAAGGAAGCAATCAGCAGAGATATTCTTCTAGCAACAGCAAATAGCAACAGAAAGTATCATAAATTGATAAAGCTGAAAAGATGATAGTCCAAAAAGGCCAGAATCACCACGAATTCCTTTTGTAGAACCTGAACAAGATATCACTGCAAGAATGACCAGATTTCAAGAACTTGTTGGACTCTCCCTCATTAACAAAGCCAAAGCTGAAGGCAGAGATCCTTCTCAGTATTCTACAATGTCAACCTACAGGAAAGAAGAACTGAAAAGGTATGATAAGACTAATAAATTTTTCAATGTAGATGCTTATATGAACTTGCATCCAGAGGTTGTAGTTCCCAGAGCCACTTCTCTTAATATAATTGGAGCAGCTGACATGACAATGTCTAAAAGAGAAGCTGCCAATCCCAACAGAGAAATTAAATTTAGACAGCCCTCTGAAGGTTCTGACAAAGCTGACAAAGAAAAGGCAAAGAAGAACAAATGAACATTTTGTTTAGTTTTATTTCTGAACTCTATTTATTTAAACTGTCACAAAGCTACTACTATGTACATATCTGCTAAATATCTTTAAATTTTCTGCCCGATATATTTTGTTTTGCTTTGTGATTATTTTCCTTTTGTATTATTAGTGACCTCACCCAAATAGGAGGAGATTGTTGGATCCCTAGTTGGATTTGGGCTAGGTTCACTAATTAGGATGTCTGACCCATATTGTATAGCCAGGGTCAAGTCTTTGAGTCCTAGAGTTTAGGCTAAGTCATTATGTTCAACATTCATGGACCAGCCAGCAAAAGACTTTAGGAGACTCCAGACTTAGAAGAAATTCAAGTTCAAAACTATAAGTTCGAAATTCTTCGAACTCAGCTCGACGATCATCGATCGTAGATCGACGAACTCAGAAATCATTCTCTGAGTTGAGCTCGACGATATTCGAGCTCAGGTCGACGAAGTCTGGTGTTCAGCTTCAACAGATCCTTTCCAGATTATTTTCGTTGAACTCAGCTCGACGAAGACAGATTCTCTGCTCGACGAACTTGGACCGCAGAATTGGCAAGATATTCGCAGAACGCAGTTCGCTGAGCTCAGGTCGACGAACAAGATTTCTCAGCTCGATGAACTTGGATCTCCGGTCGACGAAATCTGTTTAGAGCTCGATGATTTCTGTCCAACGCCAGACTTAGAGTTTTTCCTTATTTTCTGTCCTTATTTCTATATATTATTTAGCAGTAATTCTCTGAGTAATTAATGCATATATTACCCTAAATATCGCTGTTATTGATAGTATTAATTATGATCTTCATCAGGGTCAATTACTTGCTTAATTTATTAGGACAGTTGGGAAACTCATTAAAGACAATATTCTCCAGCCGTATTTCATTCTCTAGGCAATCAACAATCAATGCATAAGATTCAAAATTCAAAGGATAATTAGACATAGAATATAAAAGAGATTTTCTCTTTCAGACGGCAAGTAGTGATATAGATCAGAGAAGAATTACAGAAACAAGCACCAGAATATCTGCTTCTTCTCTGTGTGCAAAAAACATCTAGTTTTATCCTTGTGCTTACTGAAGAATGAAGAAGAACAACAAACATACATCAAGTGTATTTTTCAAATTCTCTCCAAGAACATTCAAGGACAACAATCATTCAATCGGTCAGAAGTTCCTTAATATCATTTCAAGACAAGGTTGAAGACCTATACCCTGAGCAAGGCTCCAAGTGACTTTGGAAGGAACCTTTGACAACAACAATCCACTAAGTCTTCTCTGTTGATTAGAGAAAGAGAAGACACCATCAAATCTCTCACCTCCTGTACAAAAGGTTTATTAACTCTCTTCAAAAGTTTATTCTTGGTTTTTGGGTACCTGATCAAAAGCTCAAAGAGTTGTGAGATCTCCCTGGAAATAGCTCTTGTGGTGGCAGTCACCTGATCAAAAACCTGCTAGTGGATTCCTACCAGGGTGGTAGAAGAGTGAATGTACCCAGTTTTGGGAACCACTATAAAATTCTTGTGTTGTCTGGTTGTTCATTTTTTATGTTGCTCTTACTTTGATGTGATAGCCTAGGTTGCTGTGATAGATTAGATTAGTTTGCTGTGATAGTTTAGTTTAGTTTACATTTTCTATTACAACTATAGTATCAATTATTTTTAATACTCTGATATAAATCAAAACAACCAAAATTTTAATTATTCTATTCACCCCCCCCCCTCTAGATAAATCAGTTATCTCCTATTTGAGGCAAGGCATACCATATCTTTCAGCTTCATTTTCTTATCATTCACTTTTGTCCAGATAAGCCGAGAGATGATCCTTCCTATATTTACCTTCATGCCCTTAATGATGCAGTAAATCAGTGCAATTCTATTAAGTTGAATGTGGTTTAAATGAAGCGTGGGTAGCAGACTTGTGTTTATAAAATGAAGCCAAACCTTCACTTCTCTCGATATGCATGTAAATTTCAGAGCATTCTATTTGGTGTTCACCGAGTCTGGCCCCAATGCACTACAGACAATAGCGATGAACTCTGCCTTAGGCATGGTAGAAAGAATAGAGGTATGATCCATACCTATGTTATCATCTAAATCAAAGAACGTGTTAATAGCAGCAGCAGAGAAATCCACTTTCTTCACTCGCACAAACATTGTCCCCCCTCTGCGACTGGGGTATTAGCATAGAATTCATAAACCCAAGGTAAAACTGCCTCCGTCATCGGATGACACAACGTTTCCCAACCCATAACCTTAATTTGCCCCACGTATCATATACTCCAGCCCCGTTTCTCCATTTTGAAACCTCTTTCGTAAATGTGCGGTATGGATTGTAGGGAATGGAACCTTTGGGCAACTTCCTCAATCAGAAATCTCGCATGCTTGCGCACAATATCTTTCCCCTTCCCCTTCTTACTGGACGACATGACCTAATATACCAGACCCAAAAACAATACTAAAGCGGAACGAAAAATATCTATAGCTAATCCAATGGAGAAGTAGAGTTGCAAGAGATATACCCCAGAAGTTTTTTGGTGGTGAATCCCTGCCGCTAGCGGTTGATGCAGATCACCAGAGAGCTAGAGCCTTCTAACACCCAAGCTTCACTACTGCTGGAACCCGCATAGTTTCCATCTCTGTTTTCGAAACCGGCCGTCGCTCGCCTGCGAATCTCCGTCGCCCGCGATGAACTTAGGGTGGAAGGGTAAAGTCGGGAAAATAGGCCTGGAGTTCGAAATCGCCCGCCGCCCTTGATGCAGTTCACGGCTTGCTCGCAGTGTCGCCGGTGTCTGCACAGTTGCTGCTAGCAATGTCGCCGTCGGACACCCGCACCCCTTCGACTTCCGCATAAAGCTAGGTCAAGATGAGAAGATCAGGCAATGAGAATAGGTAAGCTAGTTTTAAAAAGGAATCCAGGTCTTTTATATATCTCTACTCAACCGGCTGGGCAGGTAATAATGACCGGTTCAGCCGGTCCGCGGGATTTAAAAGAAGAAATGGCAGAAAACAAAAGGTTGCAACCTCCTATTTGCGCGTTGCAACTTCTTAACTTCGGTTTAACTTGGCATCAGTTCAATTGAACCGAACCGGACTGGGTTCCAATTATTCCCTTCAATACCAAACAGGAAGCTGAAAGTCACGACTCATTTTGCTATGTTGCAACCTCCGAATTGAAATTAAAAATCCAATCGCCTTGCAGTTTCCTCCGGATCAAACAACGATATAGGGTACTAAATAAATGTCTATTATTATTAAGATAAATAATATGATTATATATATATATGTATTTATTATTATTTATTTAACTAATTAAATAAACATATTTAGTAGACGATGGGTTGCCTCCCATCAAGCGCCTAATTTACCGTCCCAACAGGATGGTACTAAATTATAGAAGCCTTACACACGACACCACCCGGTCTTTATCGTCTTTCACATACAACTTGAGTCTCTCACCGTTAGCTTTGAATTCTATCCCGTCACTCTCGTTAATGATGGTCACCGCACCATATAGATGCACTATTTTGATTTTAAACGGCCCCGACCACCTCGACTTGAGTTTCCCGGGAAATAACTTTAAACGGGAATTGAATAGGAGGATAAGTTGACCCGGCTCAAAGTTCTTTTCCTTCATGTGTCGGTCGTGCCACTTCTTTGTGCGCTCCTTATAGATTCGCGAGTTCTCATAAGCTTGCATCCGAATCTCCTCGAGTTCATTTAGTTGCAGTAATCTCTTCTTACCGACGTCTCGAAAATCATAATTTATTTTCTTAAACGCCCAGAATGCCCGGTGTTCTAACTCGAGTTTTAAATGACAAGATTTTTCGTAGACCAACCTATACGGGATTAATCCGATTGGAGTTTTGGAAGCAGTCCTGTATGCCCATAATGCATCTGTGAGCTTTTGCGACCAGTCTTTCCGATTTATATTTACTGTTTTCTCTAAAATCCTTTTATCTCCCTATTTAACAGCTCCGATAGTCCATTTGTCTGAGGGTGGTAAGCGAGGGCGACCATATCGATGACCCCATATTTATTTAGTAATGAGGTGAATTGATGATTACAAAAAATGACTTCCCCCGTCGCTAATGATCGCTCTAGGTACCCCGAATCAATTGAATATATGGTTTCTTAAAAAATTCAGGACTACCTTGCCATCATTCTTTGGTGTTTCGATCACCTCCACCCATTTAGATACATAGTCTACTGCCAACAAAATGTATAAATTGTCATTTGAATTGACGAACGGACCCATAAAATCCATTCCCTAAACATCGAACAATTCGACTTAGAGTATGATATTCATGGGCATTCCCTCGTTCTTTCTTAAAGTCTCACACCATTGACATCGATCACATTGTTTAACAAATTCATTAGCATCATGAAATAAATTAGGCCAAAATAATCTGGCCTCTAATACCTTCATTGTCGTCGCCGTTCCCATGAAATGGCCACCGTACGGTGAGCTATGACACTTCTCTAATATCGATTTCGTTTCAACCTCCGACACACATCGGCTCACCACTCCATCAGCTCCAATTTTAAATATATAAGGCACACATCATTTCCCATTTGGGCATCAATCAAGGTCTTACTAGCGTAGACTATCGTGTGGAACACTTTCTCCTGTACTTATCCTAAGACAACTCCAACCGTGTAATCACTTGTGTCACACATTAATACGAACGACTCCTTCCAATTAGGAGTTATCACGATAGGTATTGTGGTCAACCGATGTTTTACAGTGCCGAATGCGTTTAAACACTCCTCGCTCAATTGAAATTCTGCATCTTTTTTCTAATAGTCCACTCAATTGTTTTGCAATTTTAGCGAAGTCTTTAATGAATCTTCTATAGAAGCCTGCCTGTCCTAAGAAATTTCGCAACATTTTCACATTATTGGGTGGTGGCAGCTTCTCAATCACATCTACTTTCGCTTTATCAACCCCTAAACCATCCTTTGAAACATGATGACCAAGCACAATACCTTCACGCACCATGAAGTGACATTTCTCCCAATTCAGTACGAGATTAATTTCAACACAATGCGTTAGCACTTTTTCCAAACAAGCTAAACATGTATCAAAAGAATTACCGAAGATAGAGAAGTCATTCATAAAAATTTCAATACCATGTTCCATAATATCAGAGAATATGGCAATCATGCATCGCTGAAAAGTGGAGGGTGCATTACATAAACCGAATGACATCCTTCTAAATGCAAACGTTCCGTATGGACATGTGAATGTGGTCTTATCCCGATCCTCTGGGCTACCGTAATTTGATTATACCCTGAATTGCCATCAAGAAAACAGAAAAAATCTTTCTCCGCTAGCATATCTAGCACTTGATCAATGAAAGGAAAAGGGAAATGATCTTTTTATGTGGCCTTATTCAGCTTTAGGTAGTCCATACAAATATGCCACCCGGTAATCGTTCTAGTCGATACTAGCTCATCCTTCTCATTTAGTACTACCTTCATCCCTCCCTTTTTTGGCACTTAATGCACTGGTGATACCCACAAACTATTCGAGATAGTATAGATGATCCATGCGTCTAACCATTTAATAATCTCCTTCTTCACCAATTCTTTCATGGGTAGAGTAAGATGACGCTGGGGTTCGATCGATCCCGTAAAAGATTCTTCCAAAAGAATCTTATGCATACATAGTGAGGGGCTAATTGCTCGGATATCCGCTATGGTTCACCCTATGGCCGTTTTAAATTGAGTTAGCAATTCTAAAAGCTTTTGAAATTGATCAGTTGATAATTTAGAATTGATGATAACCGACAATGTGTTATTTTCGCCTAAATATGCGTACATGAGATGGTCTGGGAGAGGATTCAACTCAAGAGTCAGCGGACTAACTATAGAGGGCTTGTCAGCCAATGCCTTGTCCGACATCTCAAAGGGCTTCGGTCTGCTAACGAAAGCATCTTGCGCCTCAAATACTTCTAGGTAATCTCGAATTTCCTCTTCATCATCTGAAATCTCCTTATGCATCAAAAATTGGGTCAACACGTCATCTTTCCATGTGGATTTATTATTCAGATTATATTCATGAATGGAAATTTGGTTTACCACCTCCATATGATCTTTTTGACTCCGGGGGAATTTCATAGCTTTAAGTATATTAATGGTTATTTGTTCATCATTAACTCTCATGCTCAACTCCACCTTTTGTACATCTGTCAATGTCTTACCGGTGGCTAGGAATGGTCGTCCTACTATAATGGGCACCTCTCTCTCCGCTTCCATATCTAGGACAACAAAGTCCGCTGGAAAAATAAACTTGTCCACCTTAACTAGGACATCAACTATCCCTTTTGGGAATCTGAGGGTCCTATCGGCTAGTTTCATGGTGATTGAAGTCTTGGCAATTTCTCCTAAACCAAGCTTCTTATAGATAGAATATGACATCAGGTTGATGCTCGCGCCTAAATCACATAAGGCCTTACCCTCAAATTGGTAACCTATAGAGCACGGTATGGTGAAACTCCCCGGATCATTTAGTTTGAGCGGGAGTTTCTTCTGAAGTATAGCGCTACACTCCTGAGTAAGTGTCACCGTCTCATGTGTTCCAAATTTTCTTTTTTTAGATAAAATGTCTTTCATAAACTTCACGTAGCTTGACATTTGCTCCAATGCTTCCGCAAAAGGGATATTGACTTGCAGTTTCTTAAATATTTGAACAATTTTTTTAAATTATTGATCGAGTTTGCTCTTCTTTAACCATTGTGGAAATGACGGTGGTGGATAGACTTTCGTATTATCATTCTTCTTTTGATTATCAATAACAAGCTCTCTCTTCGTCTCTCCAGATACTTCTTTTACTCCTTCATTTCTATTATTATTTTCTTTTAACTCCTCATTCGGGGCATTAGGGGAAACAATCTCCAACTCTTTTTCTTCGCCAACTTGATTCTCACTCTCATTTACAGTCTCATCCACTAATTCCTTACCACTCCGTAAGGTGACAGCCATGCAGTGAGGATTATCTCCCTTCGGATTTGTAGTTATATCCATAGGGAGCGGACCTTGGGGTCTAAGAATCAAAGCATTAGTAATTTCTCCTAACTGAGTCTTAATTACACACAATGAGCCCTCTAGATTAGAAATGCGAGCGTCCCTCTTCTGCATGGATTCTATAAGTAACTCATCCGATAAATTCCTAAATGACCCTTGTTGATTATAGTTATTATTCTGGGGTGGATGAGGGCTTGAGTTTAATCCGGGTGGGTGTGTCATTCCCGAATTATGTTTCCACGAAAAATTAGGGTGATTACGCAAATCTGGATTGTAATGAGTTGGGAGTGCATTGTGATTAGTATTATTCATGTATCTCGGTTACCCTCCTATATAGTTAACCTCCTCGTTACTACTAATTAGTTGCTCCACCGCGAGTGAAAGATTCATGTTAATAGGAGGAGCAACTATACTACTGACTTGCGCATTCATTTGAGGGTGATTTTGATTTAAGGTTAAAGCATCTAATCGCTTATTCATTGAGTTGAATTGTGCGATAATTTGTGCGGCGAAAGAAGTGAGTTGATCAAATTGGTGTACCCCTCCCATAGAAGAAGGAAAAGGGACCTGTCGGTCAAACGACTGATAATTATTCGAAGATAGGTCCTCGAGGATTGCATATGCATCCTCGGGGTACTTATTCGTAAGGGATCCTCCCGCAGCTCCATCTACTTGGATCATTGTAGATGTCTGGAGGCCATTATAAAAAGTCCATACTCGTTGATGCATCGCTAACCTGTGGTGAGGACACTTTCTTAAGAGTTCTTTGAACCACTCTCATGCATCGTACAACATTTCCCTATTTCCTTACATGAACGTGCTAATGTCCCATATCATGTTTGCTGTTTTAACTGGTGGGAAGTACTTGACTAAGAATAAATCGACCACTTGTATCCAAGTGGTGAGACCATATTGGGAATCAAGTCACTCCTTCGCTCTACCTGACAGAGAGAATGGAAATAGGCGGAGTTTAATCGCTTCATCCGACGCACCATAGATCTTGAATCTGTCGCACACATCCATGAAATTCCATAAATGGGAGTTTGGGTACTCATGACTAAGTCCACTGAATTGTCTCTGCTGCACTAGGTTCATTGCCATGAAGTCAATTTTGAAGTTATTGGCTTCAATGGCGGGCTTGATGATGATGTATTGCAGTCCCCCTCTAAAAGGCATATTGCACTCACGATAGGTTCTCCTAACCTCGGCAGGTTGACCATTATGTTCTACCTGAACCTCCTGACCTAGGTAGTCCTGATCGTTTTCATTGGGAGCGTTTTGATTATTAGGATTCATGGTTGCATGGTTATTATTTTCTAATTGAAATGCTCTTCTATTTTATCTATAAGTCCGTTCGAACTCTAGGTTCAAAGGCAATAGCTCAGGTGAACGATAACGGGACATGCACTAGAAGAAATAGTAAATGACAATAGATAGTAAACAAACAAAACAAACCAAAAATACAGTAGAAATAAAAAATTGAACTCTAAATACTTATGATTCACTAATATTGCAAGAAAGAAAACTAAATTATTTGCACCTCCCCAACAACGGCGCCAAAAACTTGATACGCTCGAAACAGACATGCGTATTACACGCAAGTGCACGTGCTAATTCAAGTATAAAGAATGAATAGAAATCGTTTCCACGGAGAGTTGTTGGATTTAGTGCTTGCAAATACTAGTTACGGCTGTTCTCTAAATCCAAGTGAATCGGGGTGATAATTTTAAAAATATTAAAAAATGTAAAGAAAACTACTAATTAAAATAAACTACGGTTCCTAGAGAGAATATTTGTTATCAAGAGATAATTTTGTACCATGATTTCCTAAGTCTAGTACGATGAACATATAAATGTGACCTTGTGAAAACGTGTGGTGAACGTCTTGCAATGATTTTAAAATAGAGATCTGTATCTCTCGATATCAAAAATCCCTAGCCCACTATTTCCCCTTGGGTGAAATAGGAAACCGAATGAAGAATGAAAACCAAAGTTGCTGATATAAAGAGGAAATCTCTTTCTCTCTTCAAATATTATATCGAATCTTCAATGCACACACACAACTCCTCTCTTGATTTATGAAGTGTAGTAAAAAAATGAAACTTTGATCACAAGTTCCATAATAAAAGATTATAAACTCAATAAAGAACATGTTAAATTTTCTCAACGTGGTCAGCAAGATAGCCCAAACGCCAAATTAATATCTTCGGAACTACCCAGTTCGCACGTTGAACCAGCGGAAACCAATGACTAGAGGTACAAAGGTTAATCCCAACAAACAATAGAGGCACAAGCAGGTCTTTTATACATTCACTTCTTTACAATGCGAGGCATACATAGCGAGACATGATTTCGCTAGTATAACAGCTGAAAACAGAAAGCACCAAAAAACAAGCCGGGCGGACAGCAAACCGGAGTCCGCCGAGACCGCGAGGTCGCCGAGGTCGCCGAGTCTGCTGAGATCGCCCACGCTACGCTGCAATCCGCCGAATTGCCACGGAGTCCGCCGAAGCCACGAGGCCGCGCGGACACACCGTTATTCGCCTCCTGCTGAACCTGAACTGAGGAACACCCCTACCCGCCTGAAGCCGTCAGACAGGTTATTGAAGCTGGCAAAGATGAATCAGAGCTGACAAGCCGCAGAGCGACCGCCTGCTGAGTCCGCAGAGACCGCACACTTCCAAGTACTTGACCGAAGTCACAGCCAAACTCCTGGCTCCTTGAAGCTATCCGCGCGACCTGCACACAGCAAACCGTCAGCCTGAAACAATCCGCGCGGACTGACAAAACACAGACCACAACACTTCGCTCAACCCAACTTACTGTTCACTCTCATTACTTAGGTTATGAGATGTGCAGGGGGTCCTATTTATAGGCAAGGTAAGGAGTGTGGTCACCGCCCAAGAGATAGCGTCACCACCCTAGCCCGCGCGATAGCAAACCTCCATCCGCCGAGTCCACATGGACTTAGCCGGATACCAAGGGAAACCGCCAGGAGCAAGGCAGTCGAACATTGACGAACCCTCTCCAATCCGCCCAAGCTATGCGGACAAGGCATCCAGCCCGCAAAGCTCCAACCACTGCAAGACAGCAACCCTCTTCAATGGCAGTCCGCACCAACCCGAGGCAGTCTGCAAGACTCACGCCTCAATCCGCCACAAGTCCACGACCAAAGGAAGACAGCAACAGTCCGCCCGGTCACAGCGGACTTGGCGGATACCGGCGGACACCATGGCCTTGGCACAAAGTGTGACCAAGTCCAAAACCATCATGGGTCAATGCGAGCATGGCGGACTCAAATTCCCGTCCGCCAAACACCATAGCACAGACCGCCATCCAGTCCGCGATCTCCTTGCACTTTTGTCCAAAGCAGCAGCTTCAACCCCGGACTCCAAACCCAGTCCGCCAATCGATCTCCACAGCAAATCGCCTGCTGTGCCACCAGAGATCGACAAGGCCTCAGCCAAGCTCTAAGCTCAGTCCGCAACAGCCCACACCGCGGACACTCCAGTCCGCACGCTACCCGCAGACACTCGAAGCCAAACCGCCTATCAGCACAAGCTTGCACCCGCGGCCACTGAGCAATGCACCAGTCCGCAAGCCTTTATCCGCAGATCAGGCCGCTCCTTGGCAAAGCCAATCAGCAAACACCCTATCCGCAGAAACCAGGCCGCATAGTCCGCGGACTCCATGCAACAAGCCGCTCAGAAGACAACTGGCTTCTCACTAGACCTTCCACCAGGCCGCAAATCTCAGTCCGCCCAGTCCGCCTAGTCCGCCAACGTTGTCCGCCCCAGGCCGCGCGGCCTGTCCTGTCACCCACTTCCACTTCACAAATTTCAACACTCCCCCTTGAAGTGGGAAGTGGTGACCAAGCCCAGCAAGCTGCGCAAGCGTTCAAAGGGCCCCTTCGACAGTGGCTTCGTGAAGATGTCAGCAAGATTATCTTCACTCCGAACATGCCCGACCAGCAGAGAACCCTCCAACACCTTCTCCCTGATGAAGTGGGGATCAATCTCTATATGCTTGGTCCTGGCGTGACACACTGGATTGTTAACCAGTTTGAGAGCACTCTTATTGTCACCCCGGAGTAAAGTAGGCTCTTGCACTTCTTCATGAACATCCTCTATAAGCCTCCTCAACCAAACGGCTTCCCGAGTAGCCAAGGCCGAAGCCTTATACTCCGCCACCGTGGTTGAAACCGACACCGAGTCCTGCTTCTTGCTACACCACGAGATGCTAGCTGAACCGCAAGTGAACACATAACCTGAAGTAGACCTTCGATCATCCGAATCACCGCCATAGTCAGCATCCGTGTACCCGAGCAACGCAACCTCCGCGTCCCTTCTATAGAGGAGTCCCATGTCAGAAGAAGCCTTGACATACTTCAGAATTCCCTTCGCCGCCACTAGATGAGATTGCCTTGGTTCAGCCATATACCGACTTACTCGGCCAACAGCATAAGCAATATCCGGCCTTGTAATCGTCAGGTAAATCAAGCTCCCAACAAGAGCCCTGAACACCAAGGGATCATGAAGAACCCTTCCCTCATCTCGTCGAAGCTTCAGCCCAGATTCTAGTGGAGTAGAGCACTTCTTCCCTTCGCCCATGCCAAACCGTTTTACAATGCGATCAGCATATCCTTTCTGGCTAATGAGAACCCCGCACTCCTTCCACTCCACTTCCAGACCAAGAAAGTGATGCAACTCTCCTAAGTCTTTCATCTCGAAGCGTATAGCAAGCTCAGCCCTGAGCCTTGCTACTTCACCCTCCGAGTTCCCTGTGATGATCATGTCATCCACATACAGTAGGACCAAGACTCGTAGCTCTCCCTTCTTCTTGACGAACAAGCTTGAATCCGAGTTAGAAGCAAGGTATCCACAGAATTGCAAGTACTCTGCAATCTTCCCATACCACGCTCAAGGAGCTTGCTTCAACCCATAGAGAGCCTTCCTGAGTTTGCAGACATAGTCCAGATGCTTCTCAGAGACAAAACCAAGCGGCTGATCCATGAAGATGTCCTTGTCAATCTCTCCGTAAAGAAAGGCATTCTTCACATCGAGTTGTCACAACCTCCATCCCTTGCTAGCAGCCAAGGCGATCACCACTCTTACAGAAGTCATCTTCGCAACTGGACTGAATGTCTCCTCATAGTCTTCTCCATACTGCTGTGAGAATCCTCTAGCGACCAGGCGAGCCTTGAACCGATCAATGCTCCCATCAGCCTTCTTCTTCAACTTATACACCCACTTGCAAGTAACCGGAGTAATGCCATCAACCTTGGGCACAAGGTACCAGGTTTCATTCTTCTTCAGAGCATCAATCTCTTCCCTCATGGCATCATCCCACTCCTTTACTCCAGTGGTCTCGTTGAAGTTTGCAGGCTCTCGCTCATCCAGAGGACCTGCAAAGAAGCAGGAGACAAAGCTCACTGCATTCCCATCACAGTACCGAGCCGGTGGCTTAACCACCCTCTTCGATCTCCGAAGACACGGCTCCTTGCTCACGGCTTCCGTTGCTTCTTCGGGCTCCACTCCTACCTGGGGCAAGCATTGAGCAGTGCTCCCCATGCTTCCTGAGCCAGAAGGCTCAGCCTCGGAGTTCGAAGCAACAGGAGATGCTGGTGAAACAGCAAGCTCCTCTTCCAAGCCTTCAGCAGCCTCCACCGGTGCTTCATCAACCTTGCTACTTCCGGTTAGCTCCACTGAGCCACCTCCATATGACGTCAGCTCGTCAAAGACAATGTCTCTTGACACCACGAACTTCTTCGTCACAGGGTCCATGCATTTCCATCCCTTCTTCCGCTCATCATAGCCAACAATGACAAGTTTCCTTGCCTTCGCATCCAACTTTGTCCGTGAAGCATCCGGGACATGCACGTAGCAAGTTGAACCGAACACCCTAAGGTGTCCAACACTCAGCTTCTCCTTCAGCAACAGCTCAATGGGAGTCTTCATGTTGATAGGGCTGAGTGGCATCCGGTTGATAACATAAGCAGCACAAGACATTCCCTCCGCCCAAAAAGACCTTGGGATATCTTTCGCATGAAGCCAACATTTGCAGTTTCCGTCAAATGACGGATCTTCCGCTCCGCTACCCCATTTTGTTGTGGAGTGTGAGCACAAGTAAGCTCCCGTTGGATCCCGTGCTTCCTGCAGAAGTTAGAAAACTCGGAGGAGACAAACTCACCCCGTTATCAGTTCTAAACTTCTTAATCCGCAAGCCAAGCCGGCCTTCTACCAACTCCTTGAACTCCACGAACAAACGGAAGGCTTCTGACTTCTCCTTTAAGAAGTACACCCAAGTATACCTTGAGTAGTCATCAACCAAGACAAGCATATATCTGCTTCCACCAAGGCTGGCAGTAACCGTCGGTCCCATCAGGTCGCCATGAACACACTCCAGTGGTTTCTTGCTCCTTGTTTGAGATTTATCAAACGGAAGGCGATGTGCCTTACCGTATTGACAACCAGCACAAACATGCCCATCACCAAAGGAGGACAACTTCGGCAACCCCCTCACCAAACTTCTACTCGCCATTGCCTTCAGCTTGTCCATGCTAACATGCCCCAGCCTCTCATGCCAGATAGCAGCGCTATCATTGGCCCTCATCTTATCAACATAAGCATTGGTGGAAAGAACAAACAAGTTCTTCACCCTCCTCCCAACATGAGCAACATCAGCCTTCACCGCTGATACGTTGCGAAGGAACCTCACGTCTGTTGGCCCAAACAGAACGTGATACCCAGCGTCCACCACATTGGTCACCGAGAAGAGGTTCTTCTTCATACCCGACACGTGATACACACTCCTTAACGTGAGTGGCCCCTGATCACTACCCAATGACACGACCCCCTCTTTCTCTACTACATAAACAGTATTATCAGCAGTGATAATAGCTTCATTACCTGAGTAAGACTGCATGGAGGTGAACTTCGATTTGTCTCCGGTGAGTGATGACCACACTCAGAGTCCACGATCCACTCGCTGTTGAAGTCCTCAGCAGACAAGGCCCGGACACAAGTGCCCGTCATGAAAGCTCCGCCCCATTCTGCTTCTTCACTTCTCAAGCAAGCTTCCTCCTTTCCCGCATCATGCCCAGGATGCAGTTTGACCTTGCAGTCCTGCTTGAAGTACCCTCGCTGATGAAACCGGTAGCACTTCAGATTCTTCTTCCAGTCCTTAGGAGCATTGCTCCTCTCCGGCGGATACGAAGTTGAAGTCTCCTTCTCACCAGCGGCCTGCACCTTCTTCTTCTTCCCTTCCCATCCTTTCTTCTTTCCTGAGAAGAGAGCTTCGCTGCCTTCCTGATTCAGGTTCACTCCAGCCATCTGCCTTGCTAGGCTCTCCTGTGAGGCAAGCAGATTCTCCAGCTCCAACAATGACGGCTGAGTAGCCCACCCTTGGACAGATGTAACAAAGGCCACATACTCCTTCCGCAAGCCGCGGATAATGTGCCTTTTCATCTTTTCCTCAGAGATAGGCTCATCAGGATCCAGTGCCGACAGCTCAGCACACAAGCTCTTCATCTTTAAGAAGTACTTGGAGATGGAAAGGTCTCCCTGAGTTGCCCTGGCCAACTCATTCTCCAGGAACTGAAGCCGCGCCACATTCTTCCTATTGAACAACTCATCAATGGTTGTCCAAATATCAGCAGCCGACTCACATCCAATGATGTGATCAAACAGTTCCGGAGACACGGCTCTCTTCAGAATGAACTCCGCCTTAGCATTTGTTATTCTCCAGAGCCTCACCTGCTCAGCAGTACCGAACGCAGCAGTGACTTCCTGTCTGTCGTCTCCACCGACGTCTTCCCACAGCTCCTCGCCAAGAAGATAACTCTTCATGCACGACTTCCACTTCTTGAAGTTAGTCGGCGTTAAGAGTTCAATGCCAAGACCTCTTGCAAAACTCACTTCCATTGCAACACTTGTTGGCAACCTTTCAGCAGCTCCGAGCAACAACACAGGTTGATCACCACTCAATCACTGAGTAACAACACTGGCTGACTTCCGCTCACGTAACTGAACCTCAGAAACCTGTCTCTGATACCATGTTAAATTTTCTCAACGTGGTCAGCAAGATAGCCCAAACGCCAAATTAATATCTTCGGAACTACCCAGTTCGCACGTTGAACCAGCGGAAACCAAGGACTAGAGGTACAAAAGTTAATCCCAACAAACAATGGAGGCACAAGCAGGTATTTTATACATTCACTTCTTTACAATGCGAGGCATACATAGCGAGACATGATTTCGCTAGTATAACAGCTGAAAATAGAAAGTACCAAAAAACAAGCCGGGCGGACAGCACCGGAGTCCGCCGAGACCGCGAGGTCGCCGAGGTCGCCGAGTCCGCTGAGATCGCCCACGCTACGCTGCAATCCGCCGAATTGCCACGGAGTCCGCCGAAGCCGCGAGGCCGCGCGGACACACCGTTATTCGCCTCCTGCTGAACCTGAACTGAGGAACACCCCTACCCGCCTGAAGCCGGCGGACAGGTTATTGAAGCTGGCAAAGATGAATCAGAGCTGACAAGCCGCAGGGCGACCTCCTGCTGAGTCCGCAGAGACCGCACACTTCCAAGTACTTGACCGAAGTCACAGCCAAACTCTTGGCTCCTTGAAGCTATCCGCGCGACCTGCACACAGCAAACCGTCAGCCTGAAACAATCCGCGCGGACTGACAAACACAGACCGCAGCACTTCGCTCAACCCAACTTACTGTTCACTCTCGTTACTTAGGTTATGCCAGGGGGGTCCTATTTATAGGCAAGGTGAGGAGTGTGGTCACCGCCCAAGAGATAGCGTCACCACCCCAGCCCGCGCGATAGCAAACCTCCGTCCGCCGAGTCCGCATGGACTTAGCCGGATACCAAGGGAAACCTCCAGGAGCAAGGCAAACATTGGCGAACCCTCTCCAGTCCGCCCAAGCTATGCGGACAAGGCATCAGCCCGCAAAGCTCCAACCACTGCAAGACAGCAACCCTCTTCAATGGCAGTCCGCACCAACCCGAGGCAGTCCGCAAGACTCACGCCTCAATCCGCCACAAGTCCACGACCAAAGGAAGACAACAACAGTCCGCCCGGTCACAGCGGACTTGGCGGATACCGCGGACACCATGGCCTTGGCACAAAGTGTGACCAAGTCCAAAACCATCACGGGTCAATGCGAGCATGGCGGACTCAAATTCCCGTCCGCCAAACACCCTAGCACAGACCGCCATCAGTCCGCGAGCTTCTCGCACTTCTGTCCAAAACAGCATCCAACCCCGGACTCCAAACCCAGTCCGCCAATCGATCTCCACAGCAAATCATCGACAGATATATATAACGACCCTACCACTTTACCGGGGAAGTGGCATTCCTTCCCTGCAGGCATAACAATTCATCGACAGATATATATATATATATATCACACATTATGCTCTCACGCACAAACAATCCATCACAATCGTCAGCCACGCTGCCCGATGATTCGTGCACTCAGGGCACATTCTTGGTGTACTGGAAAACCAGGGTCCCACCACCGTTCTAGGTCCGAAACCCAACGGTAAAATTGAGCATTTATTCTTTCCGGCGCACAAGCCTAAGACTCTCATTATGCGCTCCAACTGATCGCACTTTCAGGTTGTCAAGTCAGACGGACATAACGCAGGTACGAATCAGCCACCCCATGTTGCTCAAGTCGCATTTCCATCACCGAATATCAACGTACTCGAGGTCAAATATAAGACGCGGGTCGATTTCACCTTTCCTGTTCGGTACGAGGCCTTTTCAAGAGCTCATCAAGCTCACAATAGCCATGTTGTCCACCAAGGACTGACTTCACGATAGCCACACTATCCACCAAGAACTGGCTTCACAATAGCTATACTGTCCATCAAGGACTGGCTTCATAATAGCCACATTGTCCATCCATGACTAGTTTCACAATCACAAAGGGGAGTTTACGTTAGCGTCCTTCACGATCTCTTAGCGGGTTCCGCAGAACTCACTTTCTGCACCCAACTCCACCCAAACCCTACAGCATCCTGCAGTGCCAGAAAACTGGACTTGCCATAGCACACAACACAAGCATTACAAGGGTATTTTCCTGTACTACCACTCCAGTACTTCCTGCTACTGCCCTTCACAGGTCTAACCCATCGACTCCACAAACTACATGTTTATCCACGGAGTCTTCTCTGGTGTGCAAATGAAACATCACCAATCCAGACCAACCTGTCAAGATGGGCTTCACACTACATGTCTATTCCGTACTACACATTTCCGGATCTATATGCAAGACTATTGGGGATTCCACGAATCAACACAAGGAAATCCCTTCACAATACACCCTCTGGTGGGGGAAATCAAGCTCCCAACAAGAGCCCTGAACACCAAGGGATCATGAAGAACCCTTCCCTCATCTCGTCGAAGCTTCAGCCCAGATTCTAGTGGAGTAGAGCACTTCTTCCCTTCGCCCATGCCAAACCGTTTTACAATGCGATCAGCATATCCTTTCTGGCTAATGAGAACCCCGCACTCCTTCCACTCCACTTCCAGACCAAGAAAGTGATGCAACTCTCCTAAGTCTTTCATCTCGAAGCGTATAGCAAGCTCAGCCCTGAGCCTTGCTACTTCACCCTCCGAGTTCCCTGTGATGATCATGTCATCCACATACAGTAGGACCAAGACTCGTATCTCTCCCTTCTTCTTGACGAACAAGCTTGAATTCGAGTTAGAAGCAAGGTATCCACAGAATTGCAAGTACTCTGCAATCTTCCCATACCACGCTCTAGGAGCTTGCTTCAACCCATAGAGAGCCTTCCTGAGTTTGCAGACATAGTCCAGATGCTTCTCAGAGACAAAACCAAGCGGCTGATCCATGAAGATGTCCTTGTCAATCTCTCCGTAAAGAAAGGCATTCTTCACATCGAGTTGTCACAACCTCCATCCCTTGCTAGCAGCCAAGGCGATCACCACTCTTACAGAAGTCATCTTCGCAACTGGACTGAATGTCTCCTCATAGTATTCTCCATACTGCTGTGAGAATCCTCTAGCGACCAGGCGAGCCTTGAACCGATCAATGCTCCCATCAGCCTTCTTCTTCAACTTATACACCCACTTGCAAGTAACCGGAGTAATGCCATCAACCTTGGGCACAAGGTACCAGGTTTCATTCTTCTTCAGAGCATCAATCTCTTCCCTCATGGCATCATCCCACTCCTTTACTCCAGTGGTCTCGTTGAAGTTTGCAGGCTCTCGCTCATCCAGAGGACCTGCAAAGAAGCAGGAGACAAAGCTCACTGCATTCCCATCACAGTACCGAGCCGGTGGCTTAACCACCCTCTTCGATCTCCGAAGACACGGCTCCTTGCTCACGGCTTCCGTTGCTTCTTCGGGCTCCACTCCTACCTGGGGCAAGCATTGAGCAGTGCTCCCCCTGCTTCCTGAGCCAGAAGGCTCAGCCTCTGAGTTCGAAGCAACAGGAGCTGCTGGTGAAACAACAAGCTCCTCTTCCAAGCCTTCAGCAGCCTCCACCGGTGCTTCATCAACCTTGCTACTTCCGGTTAGCTCCACTGAGCCACCTCCATATGACGTCAGCTCGTCAAAGACAATGTCTCTTGACACCACGAACTTCTTCGTCACAGGGTCCATGCATTTCCATCCCTTCTTCCGCTCATCATAGCCAACAATGACAAGTTTCCTTGCCTTCGCATCCAGCTTTGTCCGTGAAGCATCCGGGACATGCACGTAGCAAGTTGAACCGAACACCCTAAGGTGTCCAACACTCGGCTTCTCCTTCAGCAACAGCTCAATGGGAGTCTTCATGTTGATAGGGCTGAGTGGCATCCGGTTGATAACATAAGCAGCACAAGACATTCCCTCCGCCCAAAAAGACCTTGGGATATCTTTCGCATGAAGCCAACATTTGCAGTTTCCGTCAAATGACGGATCTTCCGCTCCGCTACCCCATTTTGTTGTGGAGTGTGAGCACAAGTAAGCTCCAGTTGGATCCCGTGCTTCCTGCAGAAGTTAGAAAACTCGGAGGAGACAAACTCACCCCCGTTATCAGTTCTAAACTTCTTAATCCGCAAGCCAAGCCGGCCTTCTACCAACTCCTTGAACTCCACGAACAAACGGAAGGCTTCCGACTTCTCCTTTAAGAAGTACACCCAAGTATACCTTGAGTAGTCATCAACCAAGACAAGCATATATCTGCTTCCACCAAGGCTGGCAGTAACCGTCAGTCCCATCAGGTCGCCATGAACACACTCTAGTGGTTTCTTGCTCCTTGTTTGAGATTTATCAAATGGAAGGCGATGTGCCTTACCGTATTGACAGCCAGCACAAACATGCCCATCACCAAAGGAGGACAACTTCGGCAACCCCCTCACCAAACTTCTACTCGCCATTGCCTTCAGCTTGTCCATGCTAACATGCCCCAGCCTCTCATGCCAGATAGCAGCGCTATCATTGGCCCTCATCTTATCAACATAAGCATTGGTGGAAAGAACAAACAAGTTCTTCACCCTCCTCCCAACATGAGCAACATCAGCCTTCACCGCTGATACGTTGCGAAGGAACCTCACGTCTGTTGGCCCAAACAGAACGTGATACCCAGCGTCCACCGCATTGGTCACCGAGAAGAGGTTCTTCTTCATACCCGACACGTGATACACACTCCTTAACGTGAGTGGCCCCTGATCACTACCCAATGACACGACCCCTCTTTCTCTACTGCATAAACAGTATTATCAGCAGTGATAATAGCTTCATTACCTGAGTAAGACTGCATGGAGGTGAACTTCGATTTGTCTCCGGTGAGTGATGACCACACCCAGAGTCCACGATCCACTCGCTGTTGAAGTCCTCAGCAGAAAAGGCCCGGACACAAGTGCCCGTCATGAAAGCTCCGCCCCATTCTGCTTCTTCACTTCTCAAGCAAGCTTCCTCCTTTCCCGCATCATGCCCAGGATGCAGTTTGACCTTGCAGTCCCGCTTGAAGTACCCTCGCTGATGAAACCGGTAGCACTTCAGATTCTTCTTCCAGTCCTTAGGAGCATTGCTCCTCTCCGGCGGATACGAAGTTGAAGTCTCCTTCTCACCAGCGGCCTGCACCTTCTTCTTCTTCCCTTCCCATCCTTTCTTCTTTCCTGAGAAGAGAGCTTCGCTGCCTTCCTGATTCAGGTTCACTCCAGCCATCTGCCTTGCTAGGCTCTCCTGTGAGGCAAGCAGATTCTCCAGCTCCAGCAATGACGGCTGAGTAGCCCACCCTTGGACAGATGTAACAAAGGCCACATACTCCTTCCGCAAGCCGCGGATAATGTGCCTTTTCATCTTTTCCTCAGAGATAGGCTCATCAGGATCCAGTGCCGACAGCTCAGCACACAAGCTCTTCATCTTTAAGAAGTACTTGGAGATGGAAAGGTCTCCCTGAGTTGCCCTGGCCAACTCATTCTCCAGGAACTGAAGCCGCGCCACATTCTTCCTATTGAACAACTCATCAATGGTTGTCCAAATATCAGCAGCCGACTCACATCCAATGATGTGATCAAACAGTTCCGGAGACACGGCTCTCTTCAGAATGAACTCCGCCTTAGCATTTGTTATTCTTCAGAGCCTCACCTGCTCAGCAGTACCGAACGCAGCAGTGACTTCCTGTCTGTCGTCTCCACCGACGTCTTCCCACAGCTCCTCGCCAAGAAGATAACTCTTCATGCACGACTTCCACTTCTTGAAGTTAGTCGGCGTTAAGAGTTCAATGCCAAGACCTCTTGCAAAACTCACTTCCATTGCAACACCTGTTGGCAACCTTTCAGCAGCTCCGAGCAACAACACAGGTTGATCACCACTCAATCACTGAGTAACAACACTGGCTGACTTCCGCTCACGTAACTGAACCTCAGAAACCTGTCTCTGATACCATGTTAAATTTTCTCAACGTGGTCAACAAGATAGCCCAAACGCCAAATTAATATCTTCGGAACTACCCAGTTCGCACGTTGAACCAGCGGAAACCAAGGACTAGAGGTACAAAAGTTAATCCCAACAAACAATGGAGGCACAAGCAGGTCTTTTATACATTCACTTCTTTACAATGCGAGGCATACATAGCGAGACATGATTTCGCTAGTATAACAGCTGAAAATAGAAAGTACCAAAAAACAAGCCGGGCGGACAGCACCGGAGTCCGCCGAGACCGCGAGGTCGCCGAGGTCGCCGAGTCCGCTGAGATCGCCCACGCTACGCTGCAATCCGCCGAATTGCCACGGAGTCCGCCGAAGCCGCGAGGCCGCGCGGACACACCGTTATTCGCCTCCTGCTGAACCTGAACTGAGGAACACCCCTACCCTCCTGAAGCCGGCGGACAGGTTATTGAAGCTGGCAAAGATGAATCAGAGCTGACAAGCCGCAGAGCGACCTCCTGCTGAGTCCGCAGAGACCGCACACTTCCAAGTACTTGACCGAAGTCACAGCCAAACTCTTGGCTCCTTGAAGCTATCCGCGCGACCTGCACACAGCAAACCGTCAGCCTGAAACAATCCGCGCGGACTGACAAACACAGACCGCAGCACTTCGCTCAACCCAACTTACTGTTCACTCTCGTTACTTAGGTTATGCCAGGGGGGTCCTATTTATAGGCAAGGTGAGGAGTGTGGTCACCGCCCAAGAGATAGCGTCACCACCCCAGCCCGCGCGATAGCAAACCTCCGTCCGCCGAGTCCGCATGGACTTAGCCGGATACCAAGGGAAACCTCCAGGAGCAAGGCAAACATTGGCGAACCCTCTCCAGTCCGCCCAAGCTATGCGGACAAGGCATCAGCCCGCAAAGCTCCAACCACTGCAAGACAGCAACCCTCTTCAATGGCAGTCCACACCAACCCGAGGCAGTCCGCAAGACTCACGCCTCAATCCGCCACAAGTCCACGACCAAAGGAAGACAACAACAGTCCGCCCGGTCACAGCGGACTTGGCGGATACCGCGGACACCATGGCCTTGGCACAAAGTGTGACCAAGTCCAAAACCATCACGGGTCAATGCGAGCATGGCGGACTCAAATTCCCGTCCGCCAAACACCCTAGCACAGACCGCCATCAGTCCGCGAGCTTCTCGCACTTCTGTCCAAAACAGCAGCCAACCCCGGACTCCAAACCCAGTCCGCCAATCGATCTCCACAGCAAATCGCATGCTGTGCCACTAGAGCTCGACAAGGCCTCAGCCAAGCTCTAAGCTCAGTCCGCAACAGCCCACACCGCGGACACTCCAGTCCGCACGCTACCCGCGGACACAAGCCAAACCACCTATCAACACAAGCTTGCACCCGCGGCAACTGAGCAATGCACCAGTCCGCAAGCCTTTATCCGCTCAGGCCGCTCCTTGGCAAAGCCAATCAGCAAACACCCTATCCGCAGAAACCAGGCCGCATAGTCCGCGGACTCCATGCAACAAGCCGCTCAGAAGACAACTGGCTTCTCACTAGACCTTCCACCAGGCCGCAAATCTCAGTTCGCCCAGTCCGCCTAGTCCGCCAACGTTGTCCGCCCCAGGCCGCCCGGCCTGTCCTGTCACTCACTTCCACTTCACAAATTTCAACAGAACATTCACCAAACATTCACAAAGATAAAATTAGAGAATAATCATCACACACAACTTAGTACTCTCACAATACAAGATTAGAGGAATTAGTTCATAACGATGGAAGAAAACTGCAAAACGATTGAAGAGATCTTACAAAACATGATGGATTTAATGATTAAACGCTGCAAGATTCTCCTTCCGGAGTCGCTCGCTCGATCAACCCAAGGATCCGTCGTCTTCTTTGTTCTAGCTGCCTTCTTCAATGGAGGATTTTTACAAACCCTAGATCAAGAACTCTTGATTTCTCCTCCCTCTCTCTTAGAATGCCTTGAAATGAATGATTTGACAGAGATTTTCCCTCTTAAAAACGTAGCCACCCCTATGGAAAGAAGCACCTTTCCATATTCAAAATTGGAGCCAACTTTGAATTTCAAAATCTGAAATTCGTCCACGCCACATTGCAACCTGCTTTCCCACACATTGTAACCTACTTTCCTGGTTATGATATTTGGGCAGATTTCTTTCTCCAAGCAGATTTCTTTGGTAATTCTCGCAATAACACAATGGAAAAAGACCGAATTAGCCACAAAATAAATAAATATGAATTTAATTTCATTTCTATTTTATTTAAAATCATTTAAGTATTTTATCATGAATATTAAGTATAAAATTGGGCTAGATAACTTCTTTTTGAGAAGTTATCAATGGGCTCGGCATCTTTCGGGAAAAATTCTTGATATTGAATGCGTGTGAACTCAGGCTTGAAGACGCCCAGGTCTCGTGTACGCTCTAGGGTGATCTTCCCAGATACCCTTCCTGCTTCCAAGATCTTCAGCATGAATTCTAGGTTCTCCACGGACAAGCTTACCAGATGGATGAAAAGAGAACTGTTAGGGGATCGTGCTCAAGGTATGCCAAATAATAGTTTTAAGTTCTTTCAGGATTACTTTTAAATTATTTTGCAGGTGAGCAACCTCCTCCTGGGATTGCCATAGGGAGTGCCCCGTCTGCTCCAGAGTCTGCCAGTAGGTAGTATTGTATGCCAACGCCCTCAAGGAGGCCATGGCCGCCCTCTGTGCCAACTGGTCTTGGGGCACACTCCTCATCTCTACAAACTCGTCCTCACCGACCACTGCAAAAGGCACTCCCGATGCATGCAAAGTGGTTTCCTATTTTTCCCTTTAGGATGGCAGGATCGTACTCAGCGTAACTGCACCCGCGTCTCGGATCATCCGCAGGCTGCCAAGACTGTCTGCCAGGAACTCGCCGTCCAGAGGAGGGTCTCACGCGTCAACCGGAGGAGTCCGCACCGGCCTCTGGTTCCGCCTAACAGGGAAGCTCGCGTGACCCCAGCGCGGTGCTGCGGGTGCCCGCTAAGGCGCGGACCTTCTTAGGCAGTCGAATTTTCTTTTCTCCAAGGAGTTCAAGACCTCGCTTGGTGACTCGTAGGGTCTTTCTGCGTGAACCTTCAAAACGACTTTAAGTTGGAAAGTTAGTGTCCGCAGGTATGATAGTTTTTTACAAACCAAGTATTACCTTTTGCGGCGCCTATATCCGCCACCTCTCGCGGACGAGGGATGTAGTGTGCAGCGTCCAAGGCACCTTGTCAAAGAAGTCCGTGATATCCTTCTCCATTCCTTCGATCGGCGGGCTCTGGAAGTCGTCATCCTCCTGCGGGTGGAGGTAGATGCTCAGCCCCCTGAAGTCCACCTTGAACATGACAAACCTCGCTTTTCATTCGTGAAATTTATTCGCAAGGTTCAGGACCAGCAACTTGTTCTATCCAATGTACAAATACCCCTTCGAGAGTGAGCGAACTAGCTTAGAACAGCCGTCCGAACACTGTCAGTCTAAATAGGACCCTCTGAAGCCGCAGAAAGATGAAGAACATGGTTGCCATCATGATGGAGTTTGGGGAGAGTTGCACGGGGATTAGCCCGTAACGGTTGTGCACTTTCGCCATCTCCGGGAAGATGGGGAAGGTCCATCCCACGTCGAAGAGTTCGAAAGGGAGGACTAGCTCGTCGGTGAACACTCAGTGGAGGTGCTCGCTAAGTTCTGGAAGTCGCGCGACATATCTATCAAGAGGTACACAGATATGAAAGAGGTGGTTGGAGAACTCCTCATTAGGGAGTTGAATTATAGGAGGGGAGTGTAGCAAGAAATCCACTGCGAAGTCCGCTCGGGTGGATCCAACTTGAGGAGCTCGCTCATTTTCCATGGTGCTCGAAGGTGTCTGCCGAAAAAGAGGCTTTGCAGATCATTCTGACCTATTAATAGGGATCATTCTGTTTTTCTCGAAATGCGAAGCGCCGTGGATACTTGTTGACCGCAGGGCGTGTTCGCGGCGACCACTGCATCTCATCATTTTCAATCCTATAAAAAGAAAGATGTCGTGTGATTATTCCCTGACAAGTAAGATTTATGCTAGCAACACATCACAAAAAATAATAACAGTTCACACACAGTGTGCACTTGCACAACATATTGTCTACCCACATGTAGTCAATCATTACAAAGCTAAATACTTTAATTTCTTTTTACTCCTTGGGAGCATACTCACCTGGCATCTGTTCCTCACCCACGAACGCCAAGTTATCAGTAATCTCAGCGAGCACGCTCGACGCACCGACGCGATACTTGTTTAACTTCGTGATCAGTGCATGAATAAAGCGGATGTCCTCTCTAACCTTCCGCGCATACTTCTGTACGGCGTCCTCTAGAGGGGTCGGGCCCTACGTCACCAGTCAGTCTTAGTTCACAAGGCAAGCGTGGTGTTGCATGTGGTATTCCGCTTCAGCATCTTTATCCCCTCCTGCAGGTGGATTATGCTCGTGATGGCGTCCCCAAGTCCTTTTTAGAGGGCCACAATCGCAGAGGCGTTATCTGGAAAATAAGAGGGTAAGTAATATTTTAATCATTCCTAATCAATGAGTTGTAGCAAGTTGTTCTCAGCAAATACCCACAACAAGGTCGCTCTCCAGAATGACTGTCGCATCCATCTCGTCTTCCCCTTTCTCCTCTTCCTAAGAGAAGTGTGCACGATGAATGGAGGTGTGATAACAGTCTTGGTGATCGTGGCATCTGCCTTCAGCCTCTCTATCTCTCCATCGAGCTCATCATCAGCATTCTTCAGGTTGTCATCTTCATCATCGTCGGTCTCCTCTTCAGATTCCCTCTGCTCTGCAGACTTGCTAGGCTACTTCTGCCGACTTGTCTGTTTTGTTAAAATGCGATGGTGGAATGGCTCTGTATCTCTTGGGGTGGTTGGATTCTTCGAAGGGCCCTACGTCTTTTTCACCACAACTCTTCCGATCCCCGCGGGAGGTGCGGTGACTAAAGGAATGTCTGCCTTGCTGGTCTTCGACTTCTGGGAGTTGACTCTTTCCATTTCTACGAAGTGTTGGAAGATGGTGTATGAAGTTGGTTGTCCGTTGGGAGGCTCGCGTAGATGTCTTTTCCCGTATCAAGATGGTTGTCCAAGTACGTGACAAGCTGAGAGACGAAGGGAATCGAGTTGGTTTTATTCTCTATTGGTTTCTTTGGTGGCGACATCGATGTTTGGTTAGAGGAGCTGCCTGGGAACTTAGCATGATTTCTTGGCTTGTTCGGGTCCGTTTTCTTTGTGGTGTTCATGCTATAACCCATATGCGCAAGCAGAGCTTGGTTCACACTCATGGCGAGCAGACATAAGGAGCAACTAGCAATTTGTGAAGAATGACCTGTTTCGCCAGAGACCTGCAATATTTATAGACTCCTGGAGGCATTTATTGTGGGACACAGTCTTTGCGATTACCAGTCTACTATTTCGGAGCCCGCGTGACCTGCCAAAAAAGTGCGGGGATTATGTTAACTCAAACCCCGTGACGACGAGAACATCATCCAAAAGAAGCAGAGACTACTTGCACAACAACCGTTCTCGGTGTTCGCCGGCCTCTCGGGCGAACACTCCGGAGTACCCACGGACACCCCGTTAGGGGCGCAACAACGTTTGACACGGACAATCGGTAGGCAACCTTCAGGCGGCCTCTGAAAGTGCAATTTGGAAGCTCCGGTTAGGAGTGCACGCAGACGCTACAGTTAAGCCCACAAGAACTCTTCTTCTTCGATCCAGCTCAGGCGGTGCCGCACGGTTTCGTGTGGCCTCTTCTTTTAGTCCCCACCGCCCGACTCTTCATGTATCTCGGACGGCTGCACATTTAATGTCTCAATTAATAAACCATTAAATGATTGTCGGTTCGTGAACCATCCACGCAGCCTACCCTCAAGTATTAAAACGAGACCATGGGTGCTTGGATGGGGACGCAAACTTAGCCCGGACCTAGCCTAGTTGTTGGTGCGGACACCAAGTCTGGTTAAGTTTTCTCTCTTATTCCCCTTGTATTCGTCTGAATACTCTTGTGATCCTTTTTACTATGAATCAAGAGGCCTGTCACAAGGAAGACATTCGTCGCGACAGGTCAAGTCTGGTGTTCGTCGCTGACAGCGACACTCTTTTTTCACACTATTTGTACTCACTCACACCGTCCGCAAGACAAGTAACCCACCACTCGTGAGCCACTTTTTCCTCTGTCATCCACCCTACTCTGGGACAGCGCGGAGAGTTGGTGATATTTTTGGCTCCAACATTCAGATTTGTGCAAAATTGCGAGAACAAAACCAAAATCACAGATACAATTAGGTTATCTCAGAGACAAATTCATTGCCTCAGAGACAAATGCACTATCTCAGATACATCATGATTCTCTTGAAAACAAATTGATTATCTCATATACAATTCACTTATCTCAACGATAAGTGAATTATCTTAGTGAAATAATACTTCTTTATTTCATTTTCATCTCTCAACTCATCCCACTTGTTTCATCATTCTTTTAAATTAAAAACTTTGCTCCCCAATCTGTTTATCCACATAGCAACAACCATTTCCAGTGGCTAGAAGAGGAACAGTCTTCTCTATCTCCTCGCTTTGTTTCTCCCGGCAAAAATGTTAGCGAAGAAGACTCATCCATTAAATGATTGTCGGTTCGTGAACCATCCACGCAGCCTACCCTCAAGTATTAAAAGGAGACCATGTGTGCTTGGATGGGGACGCAAACTTAGCCCGAACCTAGCCTAGTTGTTGGTGCGGACACCAAGTCTGGTCAAGTTTTTCTCTCTTATTCCCCTTGTATTCGTCTGAATACTCTTGTGATCCTTTTTACTGTGAATCAAGAGGCCTGTCACAAGGAAGACATTCGTCGCGACAGGTCAAGTCTGGTGTTCGTCGCTGGCAGCGACACTCTTTTTTCACACTCTTTTTACTCACTCACACCGTCCGCAAGACAAGTAACCCACAACTTGTGAGCCACTTTTTCCTCTGTCATCCACCCTACTCTGGGACAGCGCTGAGAGTTGGTGATATTTTTGGCTCCAACATTCAGATTTGTGCAAAATTGCGAGAACAAAACAAAAATCACAGATACAATTAGGTTATCTCAGAGACAAATTCATTGCCCCGGAGACAAATGCATTATCTCAGATACATCATGATTCTCTCAAAAACAAATTGATTATCTCATATACAATTCACTTATCTCAATGATAAGTGAATTATCTTAGTGAAATAATACTTCTTTATTTCATTTTCATCTCTCAACTCATCCCACTTGTTTCACCATTCTTTTTAAATTAAAAACTTTGCTCACCAATCTGTTTATCCACCTAGCAACAACCATTTCCAGTGGCTAGAAGAGGAACAGTCTTCTCTATCTCCTCGCTTTGTTTCTCCCGGCAAAAATGTTAGCGAAGAAGACTCATCTTCTTCTTGGAACAACATCATGCAGATAGCAAGGAAGACATGGGTGCAAAATGAGAAAGATGGTCTGAAAATGGGGAGAGGGATAAACTTGAATAATTTGTGCCCTAATCCTTTACACGTGTCAACAACTCATTATCCCAAACAAATATCCCTCTCCGAAGTCCAGCCAAAAAATTTTTACTCTGCATAGAGACATCATCAAAGCCTAAAAAAGAATAGAGATCAAAGTTTCGTCACTAAGGTGTGTGTGGTCAAGCGCCATGTAATTTGTCTTTTAGACACAATAATATAGTACAAGCACGCCGTGCGTGAGTCGTCACATGACTCATGAAATCTTGCATTGGGTGATCTAAATTGTGTCCAAAGTATCTTAATCTTGAGCCTAAATAATTAAGAATTAACATTAATAAGCCTACTTAATGAAAAAATTCTAAGCAAGGCAAATGTTAGATCCATCAATGGAAAATAGGATCGTTTTATGATTAAATTAGTCGTGTTTACAAAAAAAAATGAATTTTATAGACAAAGACAATAATTTATAATAATTTTGAGTAAAAGTACAAACAACATTAAAAGAAAAGTATTAAAGATCAACAACTACATAAAGAATTACATTCAAAAGATAAAACATCAATCTAACATCCAAATAATTAACAAATTAGTAGGCAAAATGCTCACACCATGGTGAGACTCAAACCCAATAAGCTCAATGCTATGGGGCCACAGCTATGGGTGTTCACAGAAAATCAAAACAGACCAAACCAAATAGTGTCAATCAAACCAAATTTCAGACCGAACCGTTCGGTTTGGTTTCATTTCGGTTTTCGGTTTACGCATTCGGTAAACCGATGAGCTATACTTCAAATATTTTTATACATGTGTTGCAATGCAAGAATAGTATGCACGCAAATTTTTGGTCATCTTTAATCTTTATTATTCCAATGTAGATGCCAAAATTTGATATAATGATAGAGGTGGGTGATCAAATCAATGAAGGAAAAAGCATATGCGGCACAAATACAAATAGTATTTGTAAATTTTGCTTGCATTTCATAAATCAAATCAATGGTTAAGAACCAAATCAAATTGATCTGAACCGATCAATTTCGGTTCTGTTTCGATTGGAGGTGTAAAATTTGAGATTATTCGATTCGGTTTCAGCTTTCCTTAAAATCGAATCGTTCGCAGACTTATTCACAACTTTGCCAAATTTGTCAAACATTATTAGTAACAATACTATATAATTGAACTCACTTCCACGAACATGAGGGTGTGGCCATGTGGGACAAGAGATATACAAAATATTTATAAATTAAATAATTATAATTATTTGTGACTCATTCAAAATATATTTTCATCAACCAAGTCAATTTGACTCAAAAAAAAATTTTATAGTCTCTGGATGGAGAACCATGCTTAAACATAAATATATAATAATTGATCGAATTATTTGACTATTGCTATATTTATTTTTATTGAGTTATTAAATAATCCGACCATTTCTGCAATTAGCTAGTGTCACTACACCATATCATGCATACGGTAGCCGTGAGTTTGAATCTTATCATGTTGTGAGTCTTTGACGCCGTTTGCACGGTAGTGGAGATCGTGAATATGAGGGTTTAACCGTCATTCGTTATTGCACACCTAAGTTTGTTAGGTGGGCGTTAACAAAATGACGCTTTAACCCATGAGTTTACGGCCGCCACCGCTATGTTTACATATGTCCAAATTTGCTGATTGTTATAAATGTTGATTAATGATTTATCCTCTGAATGTATTATTCACTGTAGTTGTTGACACTTAATATTTTTTATGTAATATTGGTTATTCATTTACTTAAAAAAAGAATAATGATGTGTTATATTTTATTGAAAATTTTAAAAATATTAACGTTATTGTTCCAATTGAAATGTTGTTTGCACACTTACTCAAAAAAAATGTTAATGCTTAAAAATAATAAGCTTAGTTGTTGATGCATAATATATCTCATGAAATACTGTGTCCATTTACTTAAAAAAGAGTAATTATTATATCCTTTCTTGGGAGTTTGCATAATTATAGGTTGCAAATGATAGAATTAGTTAAATTATTTTATCATATTTAATTTTACCTTTTGTAATGACTCTACATTAAAAGGTGTGGAATTTTTCATTAAAATATAAATGAAAAGTGATCAAACATGTCAGATTATCTTATGATATTTCACTTTTTTTCCTTTGCAATAAGTCTACATTGACAATGTTGCATTATATTTTATCCCTTTTTAATGAATTTAGTATCAATATAAAAGAATAAAATTGAAATATTATCATTTTTTGTTGATTTTATCATTTTCTTCTATATTTCTAAAGAAAGAGGCAATTTTGTAAACAAAGAAATTTAGAGGAGAGGTGAATGTAATTTTGAAAGAAAGTGATGAAGTGCAACCAGTAATTATGCAAACTCCTAGGGGAGATTCAGGTAATTCACCTTATTTAAAATAATAGCATAACTGTTTCAATTGTGTTGGATATGATATAAATTGTATAATTATAAATTATCCATCAATTTTGTGTATTATAAATTGTAATAGAAGGTGGATATGATATGGGTGCGTTTGACGCGACTTATTATAGTTTATTTGCTCTGGTGAGGTTGGACAAAAATGTCATTGTTATAGAATGTATGTTTGGTATCATAATGTTACAAAAAGAAACTATTTGAGACATAAGATTTTGATATGACAATGACATTTTTGTCTAACCACACCAGGGCAAATAAGAATGACCTGTTTAGGAAGAGACTGCACTATTAATAGACTTCTGGAGGCATTTATTGCGGGTCACAGTCTTTGTGGTTACCAATCTACTTTTTCGAAGCCGCGCGACCTGCCAAAAAGTGCGGGGATTATGTTAACCCAAACCCTGCGACGACGGAGAAGAGCATCCAGAAGAAGCAGAGACTACTTGCCCAACAACCGTTCTCGGTGTTCGCCGGCCTCTCGGGCGAACAATCCGGAGTACCCGCAGACACCACGTTAGGGGCGCAATAACGTTCGATACGGACAATCGGTAGGCAACCTTCAGGCGGCCTCTGAAAGTGCAATTTGGAAGCTCCGGTCAGGAGTGCGCGCATACACTACAGTCAAGCCCACAAGAAACTCTTCTTCTTCGATCCAGCTCAGGCGGTGTCGCACGGTTTTGTGTGGCCTCTTCTTTAGTCCCCACCGCCCGACTGTTCATGTATCTCGGACGGCTGCACATTTAATGTCTCGATTAATAAGCCATTAAATGATTGTCAGTTCGTAAACCATCAACGCAGCCTACCTCAAGTATTAAAAGGAGACCATGGGTGCTTGGATGGGGACGCAGACTTAGCCAGACTTAGCCTAGTTGCTGGTGCGGACACCAAGTCTGGTCAAGTTTTTCTCTCTTATTCCCCCTGTATTCGTCTGAATACTCTTGTGATCCTTTTTACTGTGAATCAAGAGGCTGTCACAAGGAAGACATTCGTCGCGGCGGGTCAAGTCTGGTGCTCGTGTCGCTGGCAGCATCACTCTTTTCTTCA